>JAECXO010000008.1:4182500-4342838 GCA_018152825.1 Scaptomyza hsui
GCCAAATCGAGTCGCCTTATGATGCTGATCAATAATATATATTGTATATATAATTTGGTCTGAAATAATTCCTTTTGCATATTACATACATTCCCCAAATCCAATATATCCGTCTCGTCTGTACAATGCTGTGTGTATACACATCGAGAATGGGCAAATGCAAAAGAATGGGCAAATGCAAAAGAACGAAACAACAACATTTGCTGGTTTCTGAGACGTAAAACGGCACACAGTAAAAATACCCTTAGTGTCAATATTTAAGTATAGTCAATGAAATCTCCTAATATACATTTTTCAAATACATATAGCTTATTTGAAGTATTTAAATAGAAAATATGTTTATTTTATTCCGTATTTATATTCAACATATTTATCCAACTAAAGCAATACCTAATTGCCAAAATGTTAGTAAACATGTATTAAAAACATCATGATTAGGTATATTGCATTTATCTATACAATTACGCTAAGTTCAAATGAAGTCAAACTACCCTTCCTTGCTAGGGTAGCAGCAAGCGATTGAATCAAAAGTCGAAAATTTGCTAAACTCAACTTCTACGACAACAACAAGAGAAATGCATTTTGGCAACAATCAATCTTTGTGTCGCACATCGCACATTTTCAAGGCCAAGTTTACTGTTTTGTCACAATTCTATGCTCCGCCCCTTTGTTTTGAATTCCTATTTTTACTACTTCTCTATACACCGGGCTTTGTTTACAAATTCAAAACTGCCGCGCTTTGTTTACAAATTCAAAACTGCCGCCAACGTAAGCTACAAACAACGAAGCTAACATGCGCCGCATTAAAATCATTGAGTGAAAGAGAGGGAGAGCGAAGCCAGGTCTACCTAAGTGTATAGTTTTTGATGCTGCTTGCAGTGAGTACCATTTACCGTTACATTTCTTATTCTTTTTTGTTCTTCTCTCTGTTATCTTACAGTTGCTACAAAATATAAGAAAACTTTGTTTTGCAAGCAATCGATGCGTAAAATATTACATTATTTTTATACCCTGAACCAATGAAATAGTTAAAAAAAAAGGGGTATAATTGTTTTGTGCAAAAGTATGGAACAGGCAGAAGGAAGCATCTCCGACCCTATAAAGTATATATATTCTTGATCAGCATCAACAGCCGAGTCGATATAGGCATGTTTGTCTGTCTGTCAAAGACTATAAGACCTAGAGACTTCAAATTTGGAACATAACTTCTCCTAGGCCATAGACAGATCAAGTTTATTTCTGGTTTCCGATATAAACATGCAATCGAAATCGATGAAATCTCGAATTTAGAAAACTTAAAAATAGGAGTTGAAACTATGGATAACTTTATAACTTCTGTGAAAATTTGGTCCAAATCGGTTAAGAAACACCAGAGATATTTTATATTAAATTTAAGTCAGGAAAAACTGCACTGCTGTATGTCATTTTAATACACGGGCTCAGGGTATCTTTAGTCGGGATATCTCGACTAAAGCCTTCTTACTTGTTTTCAGATTCGCTCATTCTCGTTTTGTTTTGACAGTCGGCATCATGAATACATTAATAGAATTGATCGAATCTATGCATGTCTGCGTCATTCGTGTGAGTCGCGCTCTTGGTCCCAAACCCAAAGAGGCGGCTTAAAACGTAAACACGCGCGCGCATCGCTCTTCATGTTCGGCGCTGGATGACAAACTATTTTTAAATCTCGCTCCAATCATACGCCTTTGTTGTTGCCCATTTCGGCTCACTCTCTAATGTATGCGCGCGCTCTGCATGTCAAACAAAAAGCTTTGTTAGCACAGTTGTTTTTATACTTTGATACCGAAGGTCTCATAGTATATTGGTTTTGTGCAATGTCCGTCATGGTGTCTGTCCGTCTGTCCGTCTGTATGAACGCAACTTTTTTCGACACCCGTAAAGCTAGAGACTTGAAACTTTGCAATTATGTTTGTCGATAGGCGCGACAGATAAAGTGTCAAGATTGGGGTGCCACGCCTACTAGGAGGCCGGGAAATCGATAAATTCGATAACTGAAAACCGATAAAACCAAATATTTCTCACATTCTCACAGCTAGAGTTAGTCATGTCCTTGAAAAAACTGCATCAAAATTGTGGATGCCACGCCCACTCCTTCCGCCCCCATCATCCCTGCTCCTTGAAACTGGAAACGCCTATAGTTTTTACATTTTTTGGGCTAGTGACACCAAATTTTGTGTCAAGATAAATATTGACGTTCCACAAAAAAATGCATCAAAATTGTGGATCCCACGCCCCCTGATTCCGCCCCCATCCCCCCTTCTCCATGAAATTGGAAACGCCTATAGTTTTCACATTTTTTGGCTAGAGCCACCAAATTTGGTGTCAAGATAGGTTCTGACGTTCCCCATCAAAACTTGGATGCCACGCCCCCTGATTCCGCCCCCATCCGCCCTTCTCCAAGAAATTGGAAACGCCTATAGTTTTCACATTTTTTGGGCTAGAGCCACCAAATTTTGTGTGAAGATAGATATTGACGTTCCCCAAAAATATGCATCAAAATTTTGGATGCCACGCAAACCTAAGCCACCCGCTTTATAAAATCGGAATCGGCTATATCTTTAACAGTTTTTGAGCTAGAGCCACCAAACTTGATAGGAAGATTGATAGTGACAGTTAAAAACATTTGATTTAAAAATTTGGATGCCACGCCTACCTCTGCCGCCCACCTTTTAAATTTGGGAGTTAAGTTATCTTCCACAGTTTTTGAGCTAAAGTCACCAAATTTGATAGCTGGCGATGTTTACCACATGGCCCACTCCCTTCGCCCCTGCATTCCCCCTTATTAACCGTTATTTTACTGGTATCAAAGTATTCCGCAGTCGGTTGCGTCCGACTGCAACGTTTTTACTTGTTTTAAATTGGTTGTTGATATGAAGATTTAATACCCATAATGGTTTTTTGCTTATATTTATTAATAGTGAAGTTGATAATTGTGCAAAAATTTAAATATAACAAAAACTAAGGGGATAAAGTAATTAAATTAACATAAATTAATTTATTAATATGAAATAGAGTCGCCTCTTCGTTGTGCAACCAATTGCAAGCGGCGGGGCATCGAAAAGTGTTTACGTCAATAGTTGCCCATTTCTCGACAATGGCCGCTTTTAGTTCCTTCAATGACTCGAATTGCCTTCCATCCTCATAAGCCTTTGCTGAAAGGATGCCCCAAAAGTCCTCAATTGGATTCAAATGCGGACTTATTGCTGGACACTGTAATAAGGGGATACCATTGGGACAGAAAAACGACATCGTATGCCTTGCAATGTGTATAGGAGCGTTATCCTGTTAAAATGTCCAATCGTCGCCATGGAACTCCTCCGCAAATGGTATAAGTTCTCCTTCAAGGAGATCCGTATAAATTTCTGCATTGATCCGTCCCGGCACAAATCAAATGGGAGACTTTTTGTTATATTTAAATTTTTACGCAATTATCAACTTTATATGAAGATTTCTATAAAAAAATATTTTCTATTAATAAGAAAAAAAAAAAACATGTTGGGTATTAAATCTTAATATAAATTATCTATTTAAAAATAAATAATCAATAAAAATCAGACAAGTTAAATTTTTGAAAAAATTAAAAAAAAAACATAAAAATATAAATTTTACTGAGGTATATATGAAGGGCCCCTAGCGCAGCTTGTACCGGGGACCGGTTTGCTCTTTGACGGTCCTATCAAAGACAATGCACTTATCTAGACATGTCTTCGCGCTCTTTAGAAATCTGCTCGCTGATATTTTGTGCGGAGACGATTAGCTATAAGTAACGAGTAGGTATATACTATATGTATATGCGATCGAAGGGCCAAGCAATACGCCGATAACAAAGAAAAATAACGCTGTGCTTTTGCTAACTGGCAATTGCTGCCCGCCACGCTAGCTTTGCCTGTATAATTTGGACTTTGTACATTTGTTTCATTTTTGCCTTCGCTGGCTTCGCCGAGATTTTCGTAATTTCGTTCTGTCGGTATGCCCTTGAATATGCAAGTGTGTGTATACATGCACACACATTGCTTTGAAACTCTCCTTCAGCCTGTTACATACATTCGCACAAATGCAATATACCCTCTGGTAAATTGATTAAATGGTCATTTCATAAGCAACTGCGTTTTGTGTGTAAGCATCTTTTTATTTTACGTATTTAAATACGATGAATAACGATGTGCGTTTGCGTACTGGCAATTGCTGCGCGCCAGCCAGTGGAGCTGGCCTGCCTATCTGATTGTAGAACAGGGGGCGCGCCAGCGGAAAGCAAGTTGCTGTAAATGCATAAGTATTTGTATACGTGTCACTTGTTTGATATTTGCCTGAACTAGCTTCGCCGAGATTTTCGTAATTTTGTGTCCACAATGGACTTGACTAGCTCGCTAGGAGATACCCTATACCCAAAATGATATGCGTAACGACATGGCCAAATCGAGTCGCCTTATGATGCTGATCAATAATATATATTGTATATATAATTTGGTCTGAAATAATTCCTTTTGCATGTTACATACATTCCCCAAATCCAATATATCCGTCTCGTCTGTACAATGCTGTGTGTATACACATCGAGAATGGGCAAATGCAAAAAGAATGGGCAAATGCAAAAGAACGAAACAACAACATTTGCTGGTTTCTGAGACGTAAAAACGGCACACAGTAAAAATACCCTTAGTGTCAATATTTAAGTATAGTCAATGAAATCTCCTAATATACATTTTTCAAATAAATATAGCTTATTTGAAGTATTTAAATAGAAAATATGTTTATTTTATTCCGTATTTATATTCAACATATTTATCCAACTAAAGCAATACCTAATTGCCAAAATGTTAGTAAACATGTATTAAAAACATCATGATTAGGTATATTGCATTTATCTATACAATTACGCTAAGTTCAAATGAAGTCAAACTACCCTTCCTTGCTAGGGTAGCAGCAAGCGATTGAATCAAAAGTCGAAAATTTGCTAAACTCAACTTCTACGACAACAACAAGAGAAATGCATTTTGGCAACAATCAATCTTTGTGTCGCACATCGCACATTTTCAAGGCCAAGTTTACTGTTTTGTCACAATTCTATGCTCCGCCCCTTTGTTTTGAATTCCTATTTTTACTACTTCTCTATACACCGGGCTTTGTTTACAAATTCAAAACTGCCGCGCTTTGTTTACAAATTCAAAACTGCCGCCAACGTAAGCTACAAACAACGAAGCTAACATGCGCCGCATTAAAATCATTGAGTGAAAGAGAGGGAGAGCGAAGCCAGGTCTACCTAAGTGTATAGTTTTTGATGCTGCTTGCAGTGAGTACCATTTACCGTTACATTTCTTATTCTTTTTTGTTCTTCTCTCTGTTATCTTACAGTTGCTACAAAATATAAGAAAACTTTGTTTTGCAAGCAATCGATGCGTAAAATATTACATTATTTTTATACCCTGAACCAATGAAATAGTTAAAAAAAAAAGGGGTATAATTGTTTTGTGCAAAAGTATGGAACAGGCAGAAGGAAGCATCTCCGACCCTATAAAGTATATATATTCTTGATCAGCATCAACAGCCGAGTCGATATAGGCATGTTTGTCTGTCTGTCAAAGACTATAAGACCTAGAGACTTCAAATTTGGAACATAACTTCTCCTAGGCCATAGACAGATCAAGTTTATTTCTGGTTTCCGATATAAACATGCAATCGAAATCGATGAAATCTCGAATTTAGAAAACTTAAAAATAGGAGTTGAAACTATGGATAACTTTATACCTTCTGTGAAAATTTGGTCCAAATCGGTTAAGAAACACCGGTGATATTTTATATTAAATTTAAGTCATGATAAACTGCACTGCTGTATGTCATTTTAATACACGGGCTCAGGGTATCTTTAGTCGGGATATCTCGACTAAAGCCTTCTTACTTGTTTTCAGATTCGCTCATTCTCGTTTTGTTTTGACAGTCGGCATCATGAATACATTAATAGAATTGATCGAATCTATGCATGTCTGCGTCATTCGTGTGAGTCGCGCTCTTGGTCCCAAACCCAAAGAGGCGGCTTAAAACGTAAACACGCGCGCGCATCGCTCTTCATGTTCGGCGCTGGATGACAAACTATTTTTAAATCTCGCTCCAATCATACGCCTTTGTTGTTGCCCATTTCGGCTCACTCTCTAATGTATGCGCGCGCTCTGCATGTCAAACAAAAAGCTTTGTTAGCACAGTTGTTTTTATACTTTGATACCGAAGGTCTCATAGTATATTGGTTTTGTGCAATGTCCGTCATGGTGTCTGTCCGTCTGTCCGTCTGTATGAACGCAACTTTTTTCGACACCCGTAAAGCTAGAGACTTGAAACTTTGCAATTATGTTTGTCGATAGGCGCGACAGATAAAGTGTCAAGATTGGGGTGCCACGCCTACTAGGAGGCCGGGAAATCGATAAATTCGATAACTGAAAACCGATAAAACCAAATATTTCTCACATTCTCACAGCTAGAGTTAGTCATGTCCTTGAAAAAACTGCATCAAAATTGTGGATGCCACGCCCACTCCTTCCGCCCCCATCATCCCTGCTCCTTGAAACTGGAAACGCCTATAGTTTTTACATTTTTGGGCTAGTGACACCAAATTTTGTGTCAAGATAAATATTGACGTTCCACAAAAAAATGCATCAAAATTGTGGATCCCACGCCCCCTGATTCCGCCCCCATCCCCCCTTCTCCATGAAATTGGAAACGCCTATAGTTTTCACATTTTTTGGCTAGAGCCACCAAATTTGGTGTCAAGATAGGTTCTGACGTTCCCCATCAAAACTTGGATGCCACGCCCCCTGATTCCGCCCCCATCCCCCCTTCTCCAAGAAATTGGAAACGCCCATAGTTTTCACATTTTTTGGGCTAGAGCCACCAAATTTTGTGTGAAGATAGATATTGACGTTCCCCAAAAATATGCATCAAAATTTTGGATGCCACGCAAACCTAAGCCACCCGCTTTATAAAATCGGAATCGGCTATATCTTTAACAGTTTTTGAGCTAGAGCCACCAAACTTGATAGGAAGATTGATAGTGACAGTTAAAAACATTTGATTTAAAAATTTGGATGCCACGCCTACCTCTGCCGCCCACCTTTTAAATTTGGGAGTTAAGTTATCTTCCACAGTTTTTGAGCTAAAGTCACCAAATTTGGTAACATGATAGCTGGCGATGTTTACCACATGGCCCACTCCCTTCGCCCCTGCATTCCCCCTTATCAACCGTTATTTTACTGGTATCAAAGTATTCCGCAGTCGATTGCGTCCGACTGCAACGTTTTTACTTGTTTTTTTATAACGTTTGTAAAATATAATGAAATTGTTAAATGTCTATTGAATTTGGTTAGCTTCACTTAAACATGAGTGTAGTCATGTTTTCACTCATGCTATGATCATAGTATCTCTTCTATTGATAAGCTTAACATATTATTATTATATTTATTGGACGTAGATGTACTAACGGACAGTACATTCAAGTGGCCCAACGATATTATGTGGGATAAGTCGTTATAATATGAACATAAGATTCGGAAAGGATTATGTATAGCATAGTTAGAGTTACAAGCTTGAAGAGCAATAGGTAGAAAATTCCTTGTCCTTCTGATCGGAACAGCAAAACTAATCTGAATAATTAATTCCGAGGAATCAATTTCACCATTTATTAGTTTATGTAAAAAGACTACACCTAGCATTGTTCTCCGATCAGAAAGAGAAGGAAGATTTATTCGTAAAAGTCTACTGTGGTAGGAAGGTAAGTTAATGTTAGTGTCCCAATTAAGTCCCCTAAGGGAAAAGAGCAAAAACTGTTTTTGTACTGATTCTATTCTATCCTGGTGAATCCTGTATTTGGGATACCAGATACAAGATCCATATTCAAGAATAGGACGTACCAGAGACGTGTAAAGAGTTTTGGTTATATAGGGATCGTCAAATTCTTTCGACCAGCGCTTAATGAACCCCAAGGTACTAGAGGCTCGATTTGCAACTAGATATGCTTGTGAAATATAAGTTTCGGATCAAAAAGGATACCTAAGTCATCAACCCATTCAATGCGATCGGGTGGGCTTCCATCAAGAAAATATATATTTGAAAAAGGAAGGCATCTATAAAAAGACATGACATTTATTGCAATTAAGATTTAGTAAGTTAATACGACACCACTTTTGAAAATTATTTAAATCAGTTTGTAGTTTTTGAGCAGACAACAGAGCAGTACCCGACTTGCATAATTTTACATTGTCAGCATACATCAGCACTCGAGATTGGTCAATAACAGATGGAAGATCATTGATGAAAAGTGTAAATAATAAAGGTCCAAGGTGGCTTCCTTGCGGAACACCGGAAGTGACATGAACCACCTTAGAGACAGCGTCATTAAAACTGACTCTCTGTGTTCTATGAGTTAAATATTCCCTTATCCACCGAATAAGATTGCTTGTAAAACCTAAAAGTTGAAGTTTATGAAGTAAAAGGTAGTGATTAACCGAGTCAAATGCCTTGCTGAAATCAGTGTAAATAACATCCGTTTGCATTTTATTTTGAAAACCATTAACAACTAGTAAAGTAAATTCTACCAGGTTAGTGGTAGTAGATCTTTGTTTCATGAATCCATGCTGGCACGGTGAAATTAAAGATCTGCAAAAATGTTGTAATTGAGAAGTTATTAATTTCTCAAACATTTTTGGTATAGCAGACAATTTGGATATATCCCTATTATTTTGAACATTAGACTTGTCTCCTTTTTTATGGAGCGGAATAATAAATGATTCTTTCCAGATATTAGGAAATTAACATTTCTCAATAGACAAACTCAACAATTTATGCAAAGGCTTTAAGAGACCATCAGCACAGTACTTAAGCACACAGCTTGGTACGCCGTCAGGTCCCGGGGAAAATACAGGCTTAATACCCTGTAGATCACGTAGAAATAAACACTCCGTGATACTTGATTCAAAAATGCAATTAGAGGCATCAACATGATACGGGTAAGGCAGATCAACCTGATTATCAATTGAACTGCATGTTGTTTGAAAAAATTCGGCAAATAAATCGGCAATGGCCTGATCCGAATTAGCCGACTTGTTTTCAAAAGATAAATTAGATGGAAGTGTTGATGACTTTCGCTTCGCATTAACGAAGTCATAGAACCTCTTAGGATCCTGCTGAAACTGTAGTCTGCACCGACTTAGGTAATTTTTATAACATTAATTATTCATGACTGAAAAATTGGAACGCGCAATCAAGAATGATGAGTAATGAACAGAAGAGCCAGATTTTCTGAAACTCTTATAAAGCTTAGATTTTCGATTTTTAAGGGCAGTCAACTCTCGTGTAAACCACGCAGGTTTGTTTTTCCTACTTGGCCTACCAAAAGGGACACACATGTCGAATAAACTGTCTAAGGTTCTATAAAAAATACTGATTGCCGTATCCAAGTCCTCAGAACCATAGAGGGACGACCAGTCAACCAGTGCTAAGAGCCGGGTAAGTTTTACAAAATCGGTTTTTCGAAATTGACGTACCCGTCTTAATGGTTTATTTTTGGGTGGCGATCGTTTTTTGACTTCGCACATATACGGCATCCTGTGACTATTTCTGTGTCTAATTTGCTCATTTTTGGGAAATTATAATCGCGCAAGATTTGCTTCACATTCTCTTGAGCTGCTCTATGGGCACGATTGTGCTCTGTGGTTACAATTTCTCTTTGCTCGCCTTTGTTAAAGACGTCCATTACTCTGTTTTTGCAAAACCAAAATTGTGTTGAAGGAAAATTTTCAATGATAGCGTGCTGTATGCGTTTACAATGTTGGGGTTCACGACATCCCTTACAGTGTCAATGATTGAATCCCAATTGTTGAAATTAATTAAATGCCGGGGTTTTTTCTCCGAAGAGAACAAAAGTTCTTTTGAGAGGGTATTCTGTCTCTTCCAGTATTATCTGGTTTTTGAAACAGTTAACCGGTTTGTCGGTTGACTCGATTGTATTGGTAAGCGATTCCTCACTATGAACTGTGGCAGCGTCTGACTGAGGGATATTCTGTAGCTCGTTTACATTTTGCCTGGATAAGGCATCAGCCTAATGGTTTTCTTTTCTTGTTAAGGTTATTGACACCATATAAGTAGTGACTCAGGGTGTTTAAAGCCCATACTATCGCTAGTACATAATTCTCTTTCGTTCGTTGCGTAGTTGGCTTCCCTATCGTTCAGAGTCCTAGAAATAATTGTGATTGATACAGCACCTATGCCTGAGGTCGAAGCGTCCGTTGTAAGGTCGAAGGGTTTTTTAAAGTCAGGGTAGTGAAGAATTACTTCTTCAGAAGCCAAAATGTTCCTGAGCTTATCGAATGCATGAAATTGTATTTCGCTTAAGGTAATGGGTACTTTTTTGATTTTTGATTTTTCCATTTTCCCCTTTTAAGATGTCGGATAACGGCTTTGCGATGGTGTCAAAGTCTTTGATGAAACACCTACATATATATACTGCACTAGGTTTTGTTGGCTGAGTAAACTCCTGTATTGATTTTACTTTATCAGGTCTGGTTTTGGTGCCGCTACTGGACACAATAAGCCCTAAGTATTCTACCCTTTCTTTGAAGAAGTGTGATTTTTCTTTTGAGACCTTCATGTTTGCTTCATGAAGGCATCTCAGGACCTGACCTACGTCTCTTGCTTGGTCTTTTTCATTTGTTGAGAAAATGATGACGTCATCGACATAGACATCACAAGTCTTGCCGATGTGCTCACGCAGCACGTCATCAATTGCTCTCTGAAAAATACTTCCGGCGTTCTATAAGCCGAACGGAGGTCGGCAGAACTCGTATTTTCCACCGTTAACAGAAAAAGACGTAATTTCACGGTCTTGTTCTGCTAAGGTGATCTGATGATAACCAGATTTGAGGTCAAGTGTTGTAAAAAAAACTTTGCCTTTCCCAAGTTCGCTAATATCATAGCGATGCTTGGCATGGGGTATCTATCGGTTCACTTCACTGGCGTACGGCACAGGCAGGCAAAGTGATCAACACCTCCAACGTCGGGTGGTATAAGTCTTCGGGAGTGGATATGGGAAGGGATCTTGACACAGATAGAGATACCAAGAGAATTTGGAATGCCATTGATCTGACCCAATGACATTTCATATAAACCAACCAGAAAGTCAGTCTGCACCATGGGGGTCAACACGCTTGAGTCCGGACTTGAAACCCAAGTAGCATCAGCAATATTAAAATCGCCAAGAACTAGAAGAATATCACGATCAGAAAGCATAAAATAAATGGAAAGTATTGCTGACAAATGTTCATTGTAGACAGAGTTGTCAGAACACCATTAATATTTAACTTTACAGCAACAAATTCAATATCCATAGAACCACCTAAAATTACTGTCTCAGAGGGAAAGCCCACATCAACAGCAATAAGCACCCCGCCACAACGGAGCAGATTGCGGTCCTTCCTATAGATGCAGAATCGGTTTGATAATATTTCTGAATTAAGTATGTCTTGTCTTAACCACGTTTCGGTGAAGGCAACGACATGAAAGGGAAAAGAATGACTATTAAGGTACAAAGTACTAAGTTTACTATAAAGTCCTCTTACATTCTGATAACCCAGTAAGAGGGAGGTAATGAACTGTGTTAGTTTTTTGCTACTAAAGTGGATGCAACAGGCGGAGCACTACTGATCCTAACAGTGTTATTATTATTACTTCGCCTACTGACATACTATTTCACTATGATGTGTGGCGGCCAAAACTTTTCAGAACAAATCGTTGAGAAAAGTTCCGGCGGAACACTCAGCTTAAAGGACGATATATCGCGGGCGAGCTTGAATTTAAATTTGTCGACAACAATTCGCGTGGAATCAATTTTACCTTTTATATAGGCGCTTACATCTTCCGCAGAGTTATCGGAAGCGAGCCTAGAAACAAAAACAAATTTACTCTGAGGTACAACCCTAATGGGCTTAAGAGTTGCACCTAACGTAGAATCAGTAGGCTGACTATCGGTTGAACCACAGGGATCTACTGGAAGAACATTTGTTATAGGCAACACCGGGTTAATTGCCGGTGAGTTAAATACCATTAACGGGCTGGCAGCAGGTGTAGGGGTACTAACAATAGCCGCTAGGGGAGGCTTGGATGTGGCAGCAGGGGTAGAGGCAGTAGCCGGGAGAAGAGGCTTGGGGGGGCAACACCTGCGGGACTGTAAGCGGACAAGTGCCCGAAGTCTTTTTGCGTTTTGGCGAGTCATTTAACGTTTTAGCAGTATTAATGTGGTCTTCCAACTCTTTAATACTGCCACGAAGCGTATCGAAATTATTTCGGACAGCTTTGAAATAATTGAAGGTCAGCCTCATGAACTTTGACTGTTCCTTCTCTATCTCATTGCAGGTGTGGCAATACCACTTAAGACCAGAATCAGCTGCTAAGCTGTCACTGATTTTGGCATTGAAACTAGCACATTTCATGTGAATCATGTTATAGCACGCCCTACATAAAATAAAATCTTGGGTGGATCCACCAGAAATTTTACAGTTTTTACTGCAGCAGACAAACATGCTAAAAGAAATATGTAAAATAATTAGAAAAGTTTAATAATGTGCAAAATAATATGCTTGAGCAAAAAAAAAGTAGGGTACGCGTGCAATGAGCGTAATATAACGGACACAAGAGAGAGAGAGAGAGCGTTAGAGAACGTCAGAGCGTAGGCTAATAAAACCGCAAGTGCGTGGTATAAGAGCGTAAGAGAAAGAGCGCGTAAATAGATATTTTATGTTAGTAGGCACAGAACAAGCGAAAGCAAAATCACAATATCCACGCATAAATACATACAAATTACATTCACGATCACTGTTACAATTGTTTAACACAATAATACCAATTAAAAACACAGTTTAAACACTCACAAAGTTATCAATTTATAGGCGAACACAGAAACACAACCGTCACCAAAGAAAGACAATGATTAATGATAACATTGGCGACAGCCAGTTATATTGAATTATTCTTTTTATTGTTGCACATTGAACGAACCGTTGCAATGTGGAGTAGATTATAAACTGAATACAAGATACAAAGTTCTTACAAACGAAGCCATAACTTGTCGCTGCGCCACTGCTGTGAAACCGCTGATCTTGCGCCTCGTGCAAGGGATCGCGTTTCTATTCGGTCAACGGCGGCTAGCCGGTCGCTGCGCCGGACGTGAAACCGCTGATCTTGCGCCTCGTGCAAGACACTGCGTTTCAGCTTGTCAACGGCAGAGTCGCCGACCTATGTGCGGTGTCAGCATTAAGCTTCAAGGCTAACTTATATATATATATATATATATATAATTGGGTCGAATAAGCATCCTTCAGCCTGTTACATACATTCGCACAAAAGTAATATATCCTCTGGATAATTGCTTAAATGGTCATTTAATAAGCAAATGCGTTTTGTGTATACGCATCGGAATACGCAAATTAACAGAATCCAAACAAAACACTTGATGAAACACAAAAGCACCCTTTTTTTTCAAAATTCAATAAATAGTCAAATAAATATATTTATTTAACGTATTTTAATAGAAAATAATTTCATTTAATTGTTAATTTATTACTATTTTTATTAAATAAATATATATAATTTGATTTAATACTGAAATATTAATATAACATTATTCGTATTTTATTTTATTATATTTATTTATTTATTAGTCAATTCAGTCTACACTATTTTGTTAGGCAGCCGCTGTAACAGCAGCATCAAAAGCATCAGAAGCAGCAGCAAGTGTATCCAATGAAAAGTCAAAGAACCTAAGTCCACGACAAAAACGACAACGAATCACTTTTTTCATTTTTGGCTTCGCTAGCTTCGCCGAGATTTTCGTAATTTTGTTCTTCCTCTATGCCCTTGAATATGCATGTGTATATTTTACGTGTTTAAACACAAAAAGGAATATGCCGATTAACGAAAAGAATAGCGATGTGCGTTTCCGTACTGGCAATTGCTGCGCGCCAGCCAGTGCAGCTGGCTTTGCCTATCTGATTGTAGGACAGGGGGCGCGCCAGCGGAAAGCAAGTAGCGGTAAACAATGCATAAGTATTTGTCTACGTGTCACTTGTCTCATTTTTGCCTGGACTAGCTTTGTCGAGACTTTCGTAATTTTGTTTCCACAATGGACTTGACTAGCTCGCTAGGAGATACCCTATACCCTAAATGCTATACAAAACGACATGGCCAAATCGAGTCGCCTTATGATGCTGATCAATAATATATATATAGTAAGATATTCAATATGCACACATATCAATATCTCATATATGTCACGCATAGCACGCACCCTAACACTTAAGTATCACATTACACCCTAAGCCCCTGACACGGGAAACGAGTTAGACATAAACATAAAACACAAGAATATTTGGAAATCACGTAAGCGCCACAAACGAAATAGACATAAACATAAAACATAAACATATTTGTAAAATCACGCCACAAGCGTGAGATCGCCGAATTGGCAGTTTTTGTAAAAGCTTAAAACGATCAAAGCTTAAAAGCTGTGAAAATAATGAAAGCACTCAACCGAGGTTTGCTCTGCGCAGCAAGAACAATTGAGAGTTAGTTAGAAATCAGAAGTCAGAGCTTAGAGTTGAGTGAAGTTTGGAGAAGCTAGACGTTCATATCTATAAGTGGAAATTGAGAGTTAAATGTTAAAACTTATTCAATAAAGAACTAATTAAAAATAAACTAAAGTCTTCGACTTTTTATTTTTAGTCCACTAATAACCCTAAACTCACAATTGGCGCAGCCGGTAGGATTAGTTAAAATTAAGTGCACAAAATAATACCTTGCGATACTTTATAAAAAAACTAGTCCGCCAAAGAACTTTCGTGCATCAAACACAGTTGATGGTGTTTAACTGATTAGTGAAAAATAAGTGCAAAAAATAATACCTTGCGATACTTTATAACAATCAAATCCGCCAAAGAACTTCCGTGCATCAAACACAGTTAATGGTGTTTAAATAATTGAAAAACTAAAAATAAATAAATAAAATCAACATGGCAGTCGTTTTAAGTGATGCAGATCTAAATCAGGCATTGTGACAAATCTGACAATTGCCCCAGTTCTCGGGGAACAAACAAGAACTAAGTGCCTTCATCAGGAGGACGGAATTTTCACTACAACTAAACCCTACTACCAACCAAAGGCAACAAAGCATAATATACAGTGCGATAGAACTACAAGCTATAGGAGAAGCCCAAAGGATTTCGCAGTTATCACATGTCAACAATTGGGGAGAATTAAAACGAGCACACATCGAGGAATATACTACCCAGACTCCAGTGGAAGAACTACTACGACAGCTCTACAACACCAACTACCAGGGAAACCTACGTAAGTTCATTGAGGAGTTCGAGTATAAATCCTATGTAATAACTAATAAGTTAACATTAGATAATAATTCAAACAATACAATTGTTTATACAAATGCCATGAATAATACAGTAAAAGATGTAATTAAAAGAAAAATTCTAGATAGAATTTTCATGATTTTAGCTAGGTATGATATTACATCTAGCCACTTGCTTAAAATAGCAGCTCAAAGAGAGGGTTTGTTTGAAAAAAATGCTGTTGAAAAACACAAAAATAATAAATGCAACAATTCAAATAAAAACAATTCTGAAAAAAAAATCAAGAAAATTTTTACCAAAGTTCAACCTTTAACCCTACTAACCAAGCACACCATAATCATAACTATCAAACAAATTACAATACAACTAACCCGCGTTGGAATCAACATGAATATGGGCAGACATATAATGAATTTCAGCAAAAATTGCAACAAGGTAGACAACAGAATCCCATGAATTATTCGCATAATATAAATTCTAATACGCTAGCATCCCCTTATAATAACCAACCTCAAAAGAGGCAAAGAGAAAGTAACAGCGGGGTGTCAAAAATGGACACATCCGAAAATTTTCAAGCAATTGCCTCGGACCAGGAAAAAACAATAACCCATTTATAATTGTTATTATGATGACAACCCGCTTAAGTGTTTAATAGACACAGGGTCAACAATAAATATAATGAATAAAAATTATCTAAATTTTCCTATTAACAACACTGAACTTAACGTTCATACCATTAACGGTAATATTAAATTAACAGCAAGCATTACAATAGGAGCATGTAAATTGTGCCCATCCAAACAAGAGTTCTTTATACATGAGTTTTCAAATCGATATGATTTACTATTAGAAAGGAATTATTTAGAAGCTTGTAAGGCAAAAATAAATTACGAAGAAGGAGCCGTAACCTTAGGAGAATACACATTTCTATTCAAGTACGACCCCAAAATAAATGTAGAGGAAGTATCAGCACCAGAGTGTCTAGATCCACCTTCGTCGGAAGACTTAGAATTCAATTTCGCAATAAACGAAGAATTAAGAGAGTCCAACAAATTGCGACTAGATCATCTTAACGATGAAGAAAAAAGGTGTGTTTCAATTCAGTACCATGAAGGCGACAATTTGACCTTCACTAGCACTGTAAAGCACTCGATAGTAACAAAACATGAGGATTCAATTTATAAAAGACCTTACAAATATTCACAAATTCAACACGATGAAATAGATAGACAAGTAAAAGAAATGTTAGAGCAAGGGATAATAAGAAAATCTCAGTCTCCATACAATTCGCCTGTATTAGTAATTCCAAAGAAGTTGGATGCATCAGGAAAACAAAAATATAGAGTAGTAATAGACTACAGATTTCTGAACGAAATCACTATTGATGACAAATTTCCAATTCCAATAATGGATGAAATTCTAGACAAACTTGGCCGATGCCAATATTTCACAACTCTTGATTTAGCAAAAGGCTACCACCAGATCCAGATGGATCCGAAATCAATACCTAACACAGCATTTTCCACTAAACATGGCCACTACGAATATACACGTATGCCGTTTGGTCTAAAAAATGCACCGGCAACTTTTCAACGTTGCATGAACAATTTATTGGAAGATTAAATCTACAAAGATTGTTTAGTCTACTTAGATGACATAATAGTATACTCCACTTCATTGGAAGAACACATTTTATCACTAAATAAGGTATTTGCCAAACTAAGGGAAGCCAATTAAATTGCAATTAGTCAAGTGTGAATTTCTAAAAAAGGAAACAGAATTTTTAGGACACATAGTGACAACAGAAGGATTATAACCAAATCCGAATAAAATTGACCAAAAGACATTTTGGTTTGTGTGGATTTTATAGAAAATTCATTCCAAATTTTGCTAAAATCGTCAAACCCATGACACTCAAGTTAAAGAAAGGAGCAAAAGTAGATATAAAGGATACATCATATATCTCAGCATTCGAGAAATTAAAACTACTGATAACTTCCGATCCGATTCTTACCCATCCAGATTATGACAAACCATTTTGTCTCACAATGGATGCAACTAACGTAGCTATAGGAGCGGTATTAACATAAAATCGCAAGCCTGTCTGTTTTGCCAGCAGAACGCTAAACAAGCATGAAATAAATTATTCAGCTATAGAAAAAGAATTACTAGCAGTAGTTTGGGCAACAAAAACTTATAGAAGCTATCTATATGGCAGAAAATTCGCAATATCAAGCGATCACAAACCATTAGTATGGTTAAATAATATAAAAGAACCAAATATGAAACTCCAACGGTGGAAAATAAAATTAAATGAATTTGATTATACAATCAAATATTTACCAGGTAAAGAAAATCATGTCGCAGATGCACTGTCACGTGTACAAATACATGAAAATCTATTAGGAGAAGAAATGAGTCAAGCAACATGTGCAACAATACATAGTGCCCATGAAGATAATCAAAGCTACATTCAAATAACAGAAAGACCATTAAACTAATATAACAGACAAATTTAACTAATCAAAGGGAATGACAACAAGTAAGAAGGCTCTAGTCGACATTTCCCGACTAGGAGATACCCCGATCCCTATACTTAACGCGTACAGTCATTGTCTGTATGCATCTGTGACCTAAACTTAAATCTTAGATATCTCTGTTGTTTCTCAACCGATTTCGATGAAATTTTCAGAAAACTTTTATCGTTACCTATTATATCAAGTACCATTTTTACATTTTCGATATTCGAAATTTTATGTTATCGATCACATGTGTATATCGGAAATTAGAGTAATTATCGAAAATCGGAAACAAACTTGTACTGCCTAGGACTTAGATGAGCTTATGTGCAAAATTTGAAGTCTCTTGCTCTTATAGTCTCTGAGATCTACGCGTTCACAAATACGGACAGACGGACAGACGGACAGACGGACGGACAGACGGACATGGCTATCGACTCGGCTGTTGATGCTGATCAAGAATATATATACTTTATAGGGTCGGAGATGCTTCCTTCTGTCTGTTACATACTTTTGCACAAAACCATTATACCCCTTTTACCCATTTCATGGGTTCGGGGTATAAAAAAACACAATCGATTCCAATTTTCCAATTTTTCAAAACGCATTTGTAGAAATTATAAATCCAGAAAGTAAAATAAAATTAATGAAAAGCTCATTAAAACTAACAGACTTGCAAACGTACGCAGAATTTAAGGAACAAATACTAAAAAGATATAATGAATTATTACATCCAGGGATAGAAAAGACAATACAGTGGTTTAAAGAAAAATTTTATTATCCAGATTACCAAAATCTTATACAAAATATAATAACTGAATGTCACATTTGCAACATTTCAAAAACAGAGCATAGAAGTACCAAATTAGTATACGAATTAACCCCGGAGACAAACTACATTAGGGAAAAATATGTAATGGATTTTTATTTAGTTGACCATAAGCAATTTCTATCATGCATAGACGTATATTCAAAATTCGCAACATTAATTGAAGTTAACAGCCGAGATTGGTTAGAAACAAAAAGAGCCATATTAAAAGTTTTTGATTTAATGGGAAAACCAGCAGAAATTAAAGCAGATAAAGATTCAGCATTTATATGTGCAGCATTACAACAATGGTTAACAGCAGAAAACGTAAAAATAAATATAACAACAAGTAAAAATGGTATAGCAGACATAGAGAGGTTTCATAAAACAATCAATGAAAAATTACGAATTATAAGCAGTGACTCTAACATAGAAAACAAACAAACAAGATTCGAAATTATATTATACACATGTCGAATCGTCAGAAGATGGCTCGTTCTCAGCGTCGCTGTCTTTTGTGTGTTCGGCGCGACGCGTTCTGATGCGTTTTATTCGGGAGCTCGGCATGACTGTTTCGGTTCAAGATCATAAATCGACTGACTAAACAGACCAACATGCGTTTACCACGCACCACGACCAGAATTGCGCATTGCGACAAAATGCACCGTTCTAATGTCTAGACGCAATACCGACACACTTTGGAGAGATCATCTATTCTGCACATACCAATACAAACACACAGTGTTCATTCTCAAGTCAGACTCTCCGCTCACACAGACATCGCCGACTCGCTCACGCCCGCCATCAGACCACATCGACAGAAACTACAACGGTATTCTGCCACGCTCGAATACACAGACGGCGACAGCAAAGAATATGCACCACAAAGCAAATAAGCAACGGTCAACGTTTGTACAAGTTCGTTATATTTTGAAATTAAAAATAATCTGCGACACTGAACATGGTGACGGAACATAAATATGTTTACATCGAGCCAATTCGCCAATTTTGGTCTGTGGGTATAAATATGTGTATTTGGTGACGAAACACAAATATGTTTACATCCCGCCAATTTTTGGTCTGTGGGTATAAATATGTGTACATGGTGACGAAACACAAATATGTTTACATCGAGCCAATTTTTGGTCTGTGGGTATAAATATGTGTATTTGGTGACGGAACATAAATATGTTTACATCCCGCCAATTTTTGGTCTGTGGGTATAAATATGTGTACTTGGTGACGGAACACAAATATGTTTACATCCCGCCAATTTTTGGTCTGTGGGTATAAATATGTGTATTTGGTGACGGAACATAAATATGTTTACATCCCGCCAATTTTTGGTCTGTGGGTATAAATATGTGTATTTGGTGACGGAACATAAATATGTTTACATCCCGCCAATTTTTGGTCTGTGGGTATAAATATGTGTATTTGGTGACGGAACACAAATATGTTTACATCCCGCCAATTTTTGGTCTGTGGGTATAAATATGTGTATTTGGTGACGAAACACAAATATGTTTACATCCCGCCAATTTTTGGTCTGTGGGTATAAATATGTGTACTTGGTGACGGAACATAAATATGTTTACATCCAGCCAATTTTTGGTCTGTGGGTATAAATATGTGTATTTGGTGACGGAACATAAATATGTTTACATCCCGCCAATTTTTGGTCTGTGGGTATAAATATGTGTATTTGGTGACGGAACACAAATATGTTTACATCCCGCCAATTTTTGGTCTGTGGGTATAAATATGTGTACATGGTGACGGAACATAAATATGTTTACATCGAGCCAATTTTTGGTCTGTGGGTATAAATATGTGTATTTGGTGACGGAACACAAATATGTTTACATCCCGCCAATTTTTGGTCTGTGGGTATAAATATGTGTATTTGGTGACGGAACACAAATATGTTTACATCGCGCCAATTTTTGGTCTGTGGGTATAAATATGTGTACATGGTGACGGAACATAAATATGTTTACATCGAGCCAATTTTTGGTCTGTGGGTATAAATATGTGTATTTGGTGACGAAACACAAATATGTTTACATCCGGCCAATTTTTGGTCTGTGGGTATAAATATGTGTACATGGTGACGGAACACAAATATGTTTACATTGAGCCAATTTTTGGTCTGTGGGTATAAATATGTGTACTTGGTGACGGAACATAAATATGTTTACATCCGAGCCAATTTTTGGTCTGTGGGTATAAATATGTGTATTTGGTGACGGAACACAAATATGTTTACATCCCGCCAATTTTTGGTCTGTGGGTATAAATATGTGTATTTGGTGACGGAACATAAATATGTTTACATGCCAATTTTTGGTCTGTGGGTATAAATATGTGTATTTGGTGACGGAACATAAATATGTTTACATCCCGCCAATTTTTGGTCTGTGGGTATAAATATGTGTATTTGGTGACGGAACATAAATATGTTTACATCCGGCCAATTTTGGTCTGTGGGTATAAATATGTGTATTTGGTGACGGAACACAAATATGTTTACATCCAGCCAATTTTTGGTCTGTGGGTATAAATATGTGTATATGGTGACGGAACATAAATATGTTTACATGGTATGGAACACAAATATGTTTATCCCGCCAATTTTTGGTCTGTGGGTATAAATATGTGTATTTGGTGACGGAACACAAATATGTTTACATCCCGCCAATTTTTGGTCTGTGGGTATAAATATGTGTATTTGGTGACGGAACATAAATATGTTTACATCCCGCCAATTTTTGGTCTGTGGGTATAAATATGTGTATTTGGTGACGGAACACAAATATGTTTACATCCCGCCAATTTTTGGTCTGTGGGTATAAATATGTGTATTTGGTGACGGAACACAAATATGTTTACATCCCGCCAATTTTTGGTCTGTGGGTATAAATATGTGTATTTGGTGACGGAACACAAATATGTTTACATCCCGCCAATTTTTGGTCTGTGGGTATAAATATGTGTACTTGGTGACGGAACATAAATATGTTTACATCGCGCCAATTTTTGGTCTGTGGGTATAAATATGTGTATTTGGTGACGGAACACAAATATGTTTACATCCCGCCAATTTTTGGTCTGTGGGTATAAATATGTGTACATGGTGACGAAACACAAATATGTTTACATCGCGCCAATTTTTGGTCTGTGGGTATAAATATGTGTACTTGGTGACGGAACATAAATATGTTTACATCCCGCCAATTTTTGGTCTGTGGGTATAAATATGTGTATTTGGTGACGGAACACAAATATGTTTACATCGCGCCAATTTTTGGTCTGTGGGTATAAATATGTGTACATGGTGACGGAACATAAATATGTTTACATCGAGCCAATTTTTGGTCTGTGGGTATAAATATGTGTATTTGGTGACGAAACACAAATATGTTTACATCCCGCCAATTTTTGGTCTGTGGGTATAAATATGTGTACATGGTGACGGAACATAAATATGTTTACATCGGCCAATTTTTTGGTCTGTGGGTATAAATATGTGTATTTGGTGACGGAACACAAATATGTTTAATCCCGCCAATTTTGGTCTGTGGGTATAAATATGTGTACATGGTGACGGAACATAAATATGTTTACATCGAGCCAATTTTTGGTCTGTGGGTATAAATATGTGTATTTGGTGACGGAACACAAATATGTTTACATTGGGCCAATTTTTGGTCTGTGGGTATAAATATGTGTATTTGGTGACGAAACACAAATATGTTTACATCCCGCCAATTTTTGGTCTGTGGGTATAAATATGTGTATTTGGTGACGGAACATAAATATGTTTACATCGAGCCAATTTTTGGTCTGTGGGTATAAATATGTGTATTTGGTGACGGAACATAAATATGTTTACATCCCGCCAATTTTGGTCTGTGGGTATAAATATGTGTATTTGGTGACGGAACACAAATATGTTTACATCCCGCCAATTTTTGGTCTGTGGGTATAAATATGTGTACATGGTGACGGAACATAAATATGTTTACATCGAGCCAATTTTTGGTCTGTGGGTATAAATATGTGTGTATTTGGTGACGGAACATAAATATGTTTACATTCGGCCAATTTTTGGTCTGTGGGTATAAATATGTGTATTTGGTGACGGAACACAAATATGTTTACATCCCGCCAATTTTTGGTCTGTGGGTATAAATATGTGTACATGGTGACGGAACACAAATATGTTTACATCGAGCCAATTTTTGGTCTGTGGGTATAAATATGTGTATTTGGTGACGGAACACAAATATGTTTACATCCCGCCAATTTTTGGTCTGTGGGTATAAATATGTGTATTTGGTGACGGAACACAAATATGTTTACATCGGGCCAATTTTGGTCTGTGGGTATAAATATGTGTACATGGTGACGGAACATAAATATGTTTACATCGAGCCAATTTTTGGTCTGTGGGTATAAATATGTGTATTTGGTGACGGAACATAAATATGTTTACATCCCGCCAATTTTTGGTCTGTGGGTATAAATATGTGTACTTGGTGACGGAACACAAATATGTTTACATCCCGCCAATTTTTGGTCTGTGGGTATAAATATGTGTATTTGGTGACGGAACATAAATATGTTTACATCCCGCCAATTTTTGGTCTGTGGGTATAAATATGTGTATTTGGTGACGAAACACAAATATGTTTACATCCCGCCAATTTTTGGTCTGTGGGTATAAATATGTGTATTTGGTGACGGAACATAAATATGTTTACATCGAGCCAATTTTTGGTCTGTGGGTATAAATATGTGTATTTGGTGACGGAACACAAATATGTTTACATCCCGCCAATTTTTGGTCTGTGGGTATAAATATGTGAACATGGTGACGGAACACAAATATGTTCCAATTTTGGTTGTGTTAAATATGTGTTTGGTGCGGAACAAAATTTTATTATCCGCCAATTTTTGGTGGGGTATAAATATGTGTATTTGGTGACGGAACACAAATATGTTTACATCCCGCCAATTTTTGGTCTGTGGGTATAAATATGTGTATATGGTGACGGAACACAAATATGTTTACATCGCGCCAATTTTTGGTCTGTGGGTATAAATATGTGTATTTGGTGACGGAACATAAATATGTTTACATCCCGCCAATTTTTGGTCTGTGGGTATAAATATGTGTATTTGGTGACGGAACACAAATATGTTTACATCCCGCCAATTTTTGGTCTGTGGGTATAAATATGTGTACATGGTGACGGAACATAAATATGTTTACATGCGCCAATTTTTGGTCTGTGGGTATAAATATGTGTATTTGGTGACGGAACATAAATATGTTTACATCCAGCCAATTTTTGGTCTGTGGGTATAAATATGTGTATTTGGTGACGGAACACAAATATGTTTACATCCCGCCAATTTTTGGTCTGTGGGTATAAATATGTGTATTTGGTGACGGAACACAAATATGTTTACATCGCGCCAATTTTTGGTCTGTGGGTATAAATATGTGTACTTGGTGACGGAACATAAATATGTTTACATCCAGCCAATTTTTGGTCTGTGGGTATAAATATGTGTATTTGGTGACGGAACACAAATATGTTTACATCCCGCCAATTTTTGGTCTGTGGGTATAAATATGTGTACATGGTGACGGAACATAAATATGTTTACATCCAGCCAATTTTGGTCTGTGGGTATAAATATGTGTATTTGGTGACGGAACACAAATATGTTTACATCCCGCCAATTTTTGGTCTGTGGGTATAAATATGTGTATTTGGTGACGGAACACAAATATGTTTACATCCCGCCAATTTTTGGTCTGTGGGTATAAATATGTGTATTTGGTGACGGAACATAAATATGTTTACATCGCGCCAATTTTTGGTCTGTGGGTATAAATATGTGTATTTGGTGACGGAACACAAATATGTTTACATCCCGCCAATTTTGGTCTGTGGGTATAAATATGTGTACTTGGTGACGGAACACAAATATGTTTACATCCCGCCAATTTTTGGTCTGTGGGTATAAATATGTGTATTTGGTGACGGAACACAAATATGTTTACATCCGCCAATTTTTGGTCTGTGGGTATAAATATGTGTATTTGGTGACGGAACACAAATATGTTTACATCGAGCCAATTTTTGGTCTGTGGGTATAAATATGTGTATTTGGTGACGGAACACAAATATGTTTACATCCCGCCAATTTTTGGTCTGTGGGTATAAATATGTGTATTTGGTGACGGAACATAAATATGTTTACATCCCGCCAATTTTTGGTCTGTGGGTATAAATATGTGTATTTGGTGACGGAACATAAATATGTTTACATCCCGCCAATTTTTGGTCTGTGGGTATAAATATGTGTATTTGGTGACGGAACACAAATATGTTTACATCGCGCCAATTTTTGGTCTGTGGGTATAAATATGTGTATTTGGTGACGGAACATAAATATGTTTACATCCCGCCAATTTTTGGTCTGTGGGTATAAATATGTGTATTTGGTGACGGAACATAAATATGTTTACATCCCGCCAATTTTTGGTCTGTGGGTATTAAATATGTGTATTTGGTGACGGAACACAAATATGTTTACATCCCGCCAATTTTTGGTCTGTGGGTATAAATATGTGAACATGGTGACGGAACATAAATATGTTTACATCGAGCCAATTTTTGGTCTGTGGGTATAAATATGTGTATTTGGTGACGAAACACAAATATGTTTACATCCCGCCAATTTTTGGTCTGTGGGTATAAATATGTGTACATGGTGACGAAACACAAATATGTTTACATTGAGCCAATTTTTGGTCTGTGGGTATAAATATGTGTACATGGTGACGGAACATAAATATGTTTACATCGAGCCAATTTTTGGTCTGTGGGTATAAATATGTGTATTTGGTGACGGAACACAAATATGTTTACATCCCGCCAATTTTTGGTCTGTGGGTATAAATATGTGTATTTGGTGACGGAACACAAATATGTTTACATCGAGCCAATTTTTGGTCTGTGGGTATAAATATGTGTATTTGGTGACGGAACATAAATATGTTTACATCCCGCCAATTTTTGGTCTGTGGGTATAAATATGTGTATTTGGTGACGGAACACAAATATGTTTACATCCCGCCAATTTTTGGTCTGTGGGTATAAATATGTGTACATGGTGACGGAACATAAATATGTTTACATCGAGCCAATTTTTGGTCTGTGGGTATAAATATGTGTATTTGGTGACGGAACATAAATATGTTTACATCCCGCCAATTTTTGGTCTGTGGGTATTAAATATGTGTATTTGGTGACGGAACACAAATATGTTTACATCCCGCCAATTTTTGGTCTGTGGGTATAAATATGTGAACATGGTGACGGAACATAAATATGTTTACATCGAGCCAATTTTTGGTCTGTGGGTATAAATATGTGTATTTGGTGACGGAACACAAATATGTTTACATCCCGCCAATTTTTGGTCTGTGGGTATAAATATGTGTACATGGTGACGGAACACAAATATGTTTACATCCCGCCAATTTTTGGTCTGTGGGTATAAATATGTGTACATGGTGACGGAACATAAATATGTTTACATCGAGCCAATTTTTGGTCTGTGGGTATAAATATGTGTATTTGGTGACGAAACACAAATATGTTTACATCCCGCCAATTTTTGGTCTGTGGGTATAAATATGTGTATTTGGTGACGGAACACAAATATGTTTACATCCCGCCAATTTTTGGTCTGTGGGTATAAATATGTGTATTTGGTGACGGAACATAAATATGTTTACATCCCGCCAATTTTTGGTCTGTGGGTATTAAATATGTGTATTTGGTGACGGAACACAAATATGTTTACATCCCGCCAATTTTTGGTCTGTGGGTATAAATATGTGAACATGGTGACGGAACATAAATATGTTTACATCGAGCCAATTTTTGGTCTGTGGGTATAAATATGTGTATTTGGTGACGAAACACAAATATGTTTACATCCCGCCAATTTTTGGTCTGTGGGTATAAATATGTGTACATGGTGACGAAACACAAATATGTTTACATCCCGCCAATTTTTGGTCTGTGGGTATAAATATGTGTACATGGTGACGGAACATAAATATGTTTACATCGAGCCAATTTTTGGTCTGTGGGTATAAATATGTGTATTTGGTGACGAAACACAAATATGTTTACATCCCGCCAATTTTTGGTCTGTGGGTATAAATATGTGTACATGGTGACGAAACACAAATATGTTTACATCGAGCCAATTTTTGGTCTGTGGGTATAAATATGTGTATTTGGTGACGGAACATAAATATGTTTACATCCCGCCAATTTTTGGTCTGTGGGTATAAATATGTGTATTTGGTGACGGAACACAAATATGTTTACATCCCGCCAATTTTTGGTCTGTGGGTATAAATATGTGTATTTGGTGACGGAACATAAATATGTTTACATCCCGCCAATTTTTGGTCTGTGGGTATAAATATGTGTATTTGGTGACGGAACATAAATATGTTTACATCGCGCCAATTTTTGGTCTGTGGGTATAAATATGTGTATTTGGTGACGGAACACAAATATGTTTACATCCCGCCAATTTTTGGTCTGTGGGTATAAATATGTGTATTTGGTGACGGAACACAAATATGTTTACATCGAGCCAATTTTTGGTCTGTGGGTATAAATATGTGTATTTGGTGACGGAACATAAATATGTTTACATCCCGCCAATTTTTGGTCTGTGGGTATAAATATGTGTATTTGGTGACGGAACACAAATATGTTTACATCCCGCCAATTTTTGGTCTGTGGGTATAAATATGTGTACATGGTGACGGAACATAAATATGTTTACATCCAGCCAATTTTTGGTCTGTGGGTATAAATATGTGTATTTGGTGACGGAACATAAATATGTTTACATCCCGCCAATTTTTGGTCTGTGGGTATAAATATGTGTATTTGGTGACGGAACACAAATATGTTTACATCCCGCCAATTTTTGGTCTGTGGGTATAAATATGTGTACATGGTGACGGAACATAAATATGTTTACATCGAGCCAATTTTTGGTCTGTGGGTATAAATATGTGTATTTGGTGACGGAACATAAATATGTTTACATCCCGCCAATTTTTGGTCTGTGGGTATAAATATGTGTATTTGGTGACGGAACACAAATATGTTTACATCCCGCCAATTTTTGGTCTGTGGGTATAAATATGTGTATTTGGTGACGGAACATAAATATGTTTACATCCCGCCAATTTTTGGTCTGTGGGTATAAATATGTGTATTTGGTGACGGAACACAAATATGTTTACATCCCGCCAATTTTTGGTCTGTGGGTATAAATATGTGTATTTGGTGACGGAACACAAATATGTTTACATCCCGCCAATTTTTGGTCTGTGGGTATAAATATGTGTATTTGGTGACGGAACATAAATATGTTTACATCCCGCCAATTTTTGGTCTGTGGGTATAAATATGTGTATTTGGTGACGGAACACAAATATGTTTACATCCCGCCAATTTTTGGTCTGTGGGTATAAATATGTGTATTTGGTGACGGAACATAAATATGTTTACATCCCGCCAATTTTTGGTCTGTGGGTATAAATATGTGAACATGGTGACGGAACATAAATATGTTTACATCGAGCCAATTTTTGGTCTGTGGGTATAAATATGTGTATTTGGTGACGAAACACAAATATGTTTACATCCCGCCAATTTTTGGTCTGTGGGTATAAATATGTGTACATGGTGACGGAACATAAATATGTTTACATCGAGCCAATTTTTGGTCTGTGGGTATAAATATGTGTATTTGGTGACGGAACATAAATATGTTTACATCCCGCCAATTTTTGGTCTGTGGGTATAAATATGTGTATTTGGTGACGGAACATAAATATGTTTACATCCCGCCAATTTTTGGTCTGTGGGTATAAATATGTGAACATGGTGACGGAACATAAATATGTTTACATCGAGCCAATTTTTGGTCTGTGGGTATAAATATGTGTATTTGGTGACGAAACACAAATATGTTTACATCCCGCCAATTTTTGGTCTGTGGGTATAAATATGTGTATTTGGTGACGGAACACAAATATGTTTACATCCCGCCAATTTTTGGTCTGTGGGTATAAATATGTGTACATGGTGACGGAACATAAATATGTTTACATCGAGCCAATTTTTGGTCTGTGGGTATAAATATGTGTATTTGGTGACGGAACACAAATATGTTTACATCCCGCCAATTTTTGGTCTGTGGGTATAAATATGTGTATTTGGTGACGGAACACAAATATGTTTACATCCCGCCAATTTTTGGTCTGTGGGTATAAATATGTGTACATGGTGACGGAACATAAATATGTTTACATCGAGCCAATTTTTGGTCTGTGGGTATAAATATGTGTATTTGGTGACGGAACACAAATATGTTTACATCCCGCCAATTTTTGGTCTGTGGGTATAAATATGTGTATTTGGTGACGGAACACAAATATGTTTACATCCCGCCAATTTTTGGTCTGTGGGTATAAATATGTGTACTTGGTGACGGAACATAAATATGTTTACATCGAGCCAATTTTTGGTCTGTGGGTATAAATATGTGTATTTGGTGACGGAACACAAATATGTTTACATCCCGCCAATTTTTGGTCTGTGGGTATAAATATGTGTATTTGGTGACGGAACACAAATATGTTTACATCGCGCCAATTTTTGGTCTGTGGGTATAAATATGTGTACTTGGTGACGGAACATAAATATGTTTACATCCCGCCAATTTTTGGTCTGTGGGTATAAATATGTGTATTTGGTGACGGAACACAAATATGTTTACATCCCGCCAATTTTTGGTCTGTGGGTATAAATATGTGTACATGGTGACGGAACATAAATATGTTTACATCGAGCCAATTTTTGGTCTGTGGGTATAAATATGTGTATTTGGTGACGGAACATAAATATGTTTACATCCCGCCAATTTTTGGTCTGTGGGTATAAATATGTGTATTTGGTGACGGAACACAAATATGTTTACATCTCCGCCAATTTTTGGTCTGTGGGTATAAATATGTGTACATGGTGACGGAACATAAATATGTTTACATCGAGCCAATTTTTGGTCTGTGGGTATAAATATGTGTATTTGGTGACGGAACACAAATATGTTTACATCCCGCCAATTTTTGGTCTGTGGGTATAAATATGTGTATTTGGTGACGGAACACAAATATGTTTACATCGCGCCAATTTTTGGTCTGTGGGTATAAATATGTGTATTTGGTGACGGAACATAAATATGTTTACATCCAGCCAATTTTTGGTCTGTGGGTATAAATATGTGTATTTGGTGACGGAACATAAATATGTTTACATCCCGCCAATTTTTGGTCTGTGGGTATAAATATGTGTATTTGGTGACGGAACACAAATATGTTTACATCGCGCCAATTTTTGGTCTGTGGGTATAAATATGTGTATTTGGTGACGGAACACAAATATGTTTACATCCCGCCAATTTTTGGTCTGTGGGTATAAATATGTGTATTTGGTGACGGAACACAAATATGTTTACATCCCGCCAATTTTTGGTCTGTGGGTATAAATATGTGTACATGGTGACGGAACATAAATATGTTTACATCGAGCCAATTTTTGGTCTGTGGGTATAAATATGTGTATTTGGTGACGGAACATAAATTTTACATCTTTTTGTCTGTGGATGTGACTGGTGTTAAATATGTTTACATCCCGCCAATTTTTGGTCTGTGGGTATAAATATGTGTATTTGGTGACGGAACACAAATATGTTTACATCCCGCCAATTTTTGGTCTGTGGGTATAAATATGTGTACATGGTGACGGAACATAAATATGTTTACATCGAGCCAATTTTTGGTCTGTGGGTATAAATATGTGTATTTGGTGACGGAACATAAATATGTTTACATCCCGCCAATTTTTGGTCTGTGGGTATAAATATGTGTATTTGGTGACGGAACACAAATATGTTTACATCCCGCCAATTTTTGGTCTGTGGGTATAAATATGTGTATTTGGTGACGGAACATAAATATGTTTACATCCCGCCAATTTTTGGTCTGTGGGTATAAATATGTGTATTTGGTGACGGAACACAAATATGTTTACATCCCGCCAATTTTTGGTCTGTGGGTATAAATATGTGTACATGGTGACGGAACATAAATATGTTTACATCGAGCCAATTTTTGGTCTGTGGGTATAAATATGTGTATTTGGTGACGGAACATAAATATGTTTACATCCCGCCAATTTTTGGTCTGTGGGTATAAATATGTGTATTTGGTGACGGAACACAAATATGTTTACATCCCGCCAATTTTTGGTCTGTGGGTATAAATATGTGTACATGGTGACGGAACATAAATATGTTTACATCGAGCCAATTTTTGGTCTGTGGGTATAAATATGTGTATTTGGTGACGAAACACAAATATGTTTACATCCCGCCAATTTTTGGTCTGTGGGTATAAATATGTGTATTTGGTGACGGAACACAAATATGTTTACATCGCGCCAATTTTTGGTCTGTGGGTATAAATATGTGTACATGGTGACGGAACATAAATATGTTTACATCGAGCCAATTTTTGGTCTGTGGGTATAAATATGTGTATTTGGTGACGAAACACAAATATGTTTACATCCCGCCAATTTTTGGTCTGTGGGTATAAATATGTGTATTTGGTGACGGAACACAAATATGTTTACATCGAGCCAATTTTTGGTCTGTGGGTATAAATATGTGTATTTGGTGACGGAACATAAATATGTTTACATCGAGCCAATTTTTGGTCTGTGGGTATTAAATATGTGTATTTGGTGACGGAACACAAATATGTTTACATCCCGCCAATTTTTGGTCTGTGGGTATAAATATGTGTACATGGTGACGGAACATAAATATGTTTACATCGAGCCAATTTTTGGTCTGTGGGTATAAATATGTGTATTTGGTGACGGAACACAAATATGTTTACATCCCGCCAATTTTTGGTCTGTGGGTATAAATATGTGTATTTGGTGACGAAACACAAATATGTTTACATTGAGCCAATTTTTGGTCTGTGGGTATAAATATGTGTACATGGTGACGGAACATAAATATGTTTACATCGAGCCAATTTTTGGTCTGTGGGTATAAATATGTGTATTTGGTGACGGAACCACAAATATGTTTACATCCCGCCAATTTTTGGTCTGTGGGTATAAATATGTGTATTTGGTGACGGAACACAAATATGTTTACATCCCGCCAATTTTTGGTCTGTGGGTATAAATATGTGTACATGGTGACGGAACATAAATATGTTTACATCGAGCCAATTTTTGGTCTGTGGGTATAAATATGTGTATTTGGTGACGGAACACAAATATGTTTACATCCCGCCAATTTTTGGTCTGTGGGTATAAATATGTGAACATGGTGACGGAACACAAATATGTTTACATTGAGCCAATTTTTGGTCTGTGGGTATAAATATGTGTACATGGTGACGGAACATAAATATGTTTACATCGAGCCAATTTTTGGTCTGTGGGTATAAATATGTGTATTTGGTGACGGAACACAAATATGTTTACATCCCGCCAATTTTTGGTCTGTGGGTATAAATATGTGAACATGGTGACGGAACATAAATATGTTTACATCGAGCCAATTTTTGGTCTGTGGGTATAAATATGTGTATTTGGTGACGAAACACAAATATGTTTACATCCCGCCAATTTTTGGTCTGTGGGTATAAATATGTGTATTTGGTGACGGAACACAAATATGTTTACATCGAGCCAATTTTTGGTCTGTGGGTATAAATATGTGTATTTGGTGACGGAACATAAATATGTTTACATCCCGCCAATTTTTGGTCTGTGGGTATTAAATATGTGTATTTGGTGACGGAACACAAATATGTTTACATCCCGCCAATTTTTGGTCTGTGGGTATAAATATGTGAACATGGTGACGGAACATAAATATGTTTACATCGAGCCAATTTTTGGTCTGTGGGTATAAATATGTGTATTTGGTGACGAAACACAAATATGTTTACATCCCGCCAATTTTTGGTCTGTGGGTATAAATATGTGTACATGGTGACGAAACACAAATATGTTTACATTGAGCCAATTTTTGGTCTGTGGGTATAAATATGTGTACATGGTGACGGAACATAAATATGTTTACATCGAGCCAATTTTTGGTCTGTGGGTATAAATATGTGTATTTGGTGACGAAACACAAATATGTTTACATCCCGCCAATTTTTGGTCTGTGGGTATAAATATGTGTACATGGTGACGGAACATAAATATGTTTACATCGAGCCAATTTTTGGTCTGTGGGTATAAATATGTGTATTTGGTGACGGAACATAAATATGTTTACATCCCGCCAATTTTTGGTCTGTGGGTATAAATATGTGTATTTGGTGACGAAACACAAATATGTTTACATCGCGCCAATTTTTGGTCTGTGGGTATAAATATGTGTACATGGTGACGGAACATAAATATGTTTACATCGAGCCAATTTTTGGTCTGTGGGTATAAATATGTGTATTTGGTGACGGAACATAAATATGTTTACATCCCGCCAATTTTTGGTCTGTGGGTATTAAATATGTGTATTTGGTGACGGAACACAAATATGTTTACATCCCGCCAATTTTTGGTCTGTGGGTATAAATATGTGAACATGGTGACGGAACATAAATATGTTTACATCGAGCCAATTTTTGGTCTGTGGGTATAAATATGTGTATTTGGTGACGAAACACAAATATGTTTACATCCCGCCAATTTTTGGTCTGTGGGTATAAATATGTGTACATGGTGACGGAACACAAATATGTTTACATTGAGCCAATTTTTGGTCTGTGGGTATAAATATGTGTATTTGGTGACGGAACATAAATATGTTTACATCCGCGCCAATTTTTGGTCTGTGGGTATAAATATGTGTATTTGGTGACGGAACACAAATATGTTTACATCCCGCCAATTTTTGGTCTGTGGGTATAAATATGTGAACATGGTGACGGAACATAAATATGTTTACATCGAGCCAATTTTTGGTCTGTGGGTATAAATATGTGTATTTGGTGACGAAACACAAATATGTTTACATCCCGCCAATTTTTGGTCTGTGGGTATAAATATGTGTATTTGGTGACGGAACACAAATATGTTTACATCCCGCCAATTTTTGGTCTGTGGGTATAAATATGTGTATATGGTGACGGAACATAAATATGTTTACATCGCGCCAATTTTTGGTCTGTGGGTATAAATATGTGTATTTGGTGACGGAACATAAATATGTTTACATCCCGCCAATTTTTGGTCTGTGGGTATAAATATGTGTATTTGGTGACGGAACACAAATATGTTTACATCCCGCCAATTTTTGGTCTGTGGGTATAAATATGTGTACATGGTGACGGAACATAAATATGTTTACATCGAGCCAATTTTTGGTCTGTGGGTATTAAATATGTGTATTTGGTGACGGAAACACAAATATGTTTACATCCCGCCAATTTTTGGTCTGTGGGTATAAATATGTGAACATGGTGACGGAACATAAATATGTTTACATCGAGCCAATTTTTGGTGTCTGTGGGTATAAATATGTGTATTTGGTGACGGAACACAAATATGTTTACATCCCGCCAATTTTTGGTCTGTGGGTATAAATATGTGTATTTGGTGACGGAACACAAATATGTTTACATCCCGCCAATTTTTGGTCTGTGGGTATAAATATGTGTACATGGTGACGGAACATAAATATGTTTACATCGAGCCAATTTTTGGTCTGTGGGTATTAAATATGTGTATTTGGTGACGGAACATAAATATGTTTACATCCCGCCAATTTTTGGTCTGTGGGTATAAATATGTGTATTTGGTGACGGAACACAAATATGTTTACATCCCGCCAATTTTTGGTCTGTGGGTATAAATATGTGTACATGGTGACGGAACATAAATATGTTTACATCGAGCCAATTTTTGGTCTGTGGGTATAAATATGTGTATTTGGTGACGGAACACAAATATGTTTACATCCCGCCAATTTTTGGTCTGTGGGTATAAATATGTGTATTTGGTGACGGAACACAAATATGTTTACATCCCGCCAATTTTTGGTCTGTGGGTATAAATATGTGTACATGGTGACGGAACATAAATATGTTTACATCGCGCCAATTTTTGGTCTGTGGGTATAAATATGTGTATTTGGTGACGGAACATAAATATGTTTACATCCCGCCAATTTTTGGTCTGTGGGTATTAAATATGTGTATTTGGTGACGGAACACAAATATGTTTACATCCCGCCAATTTTTGGTCTGTGGGTATAAATATGTGAACATGGTGACGGAACATAAATATGTTTACATCGAGCCAATTTTTGGTCTGTGGGTATAAATATGTGTATTTGGTGACGAAACACAAATATGTTTACATCCCGCCAATTTTTGGTCTGTGGGTATAAATATGTGTACATGGTGACGAAACACAAATATGTTTACATTGAGCCAATTTTTGGTCTGTGGGTATAAATATGTGTACATGGTGACGGAACATAAATATGTTTACATCGAGCCAATTTTTGGTCTGTGGGTATAAATATGTGTATTTGGTGACGGAACACAAATATGTTTACATCCCGCCAATTTTTGGTCTGTGGGTATAAATATGTGTATTTGGTGACGGAACACAAATATGTTTACATCCCGCCAATTTTTGGTCTGTGGGTATAAATATGTGTATTTGGTGACGGAACATAAATATGTTTACATCGAGCCAATTTTTGGTCTGTGGGTATAAATATGTGTATTTGGTGACGAAACACAAATATGTTTACATCCCGCCAATTTTTGGTCTGTGGGTATAAATATGTGTACATGGTGACGGAACACAAATATGTTTACATCGAGCCAATTTTTGGTCTGTGGGTATAAATATGTGTATTTGGTGACGGAACATAAATATGTTTACATCCCGCCAATTTTTGGTCTGTGGGTATTAAATATGTGTATTTGGTGACGGAACACAAATATGTTTACATCCCGCCAATTTTTGGTCTGTGGGTATAAATATGTGAACATGGTGACGGAACATAAATATGTTTACATCGAGCCAATTTTTGGTCTGTGGGTATAAATATGTGTATTTGGTGACGAAACACAAATATGTTTACATCCCGCCAATTTTTGGTCTGTGGGTATAAATATGTGTACATGGTGACGAAACACAAATATGTTTACATTGAGCCAATTTTTGGTCTGTGGGTATAAATATGTGTACATGGTGACGGAACATAAATATGTTTACATCGAGCCAATTTTTGGTCTGTGGGTATAAATATGTGTATTTGGTGACGGAACACAAATATGTTTACATCCCGCCAATTTTTGGTCTGTGGGTATAAATATGTGTATTTGGTGACGGAACACAAATATGTTTACATCGAGCCAATTTTTGGTCTGTGGGTATAAATATGTGTATATGGTGACGGAACATAAATATGTTTACATCGAGCCAATTTTTGGTCTGTGGGTATAAATATGTGTATTTGGTGACGAAACACAAATATGTTTACATCCCGCCAATTTTTGGTCTGTGGGTATAAATATGTGTACATGGTGACGGAACATAAATATGTTTACATCGAGCCAATTTTTGGTCTGTGGGTATAAATATGTGTATTTGGTGACGGAACATAAATATGTTTACATCCCGCCAATTTTTGGTCTGTGGGTATAAATATGTGTATTTGGTGACGAAACACAAATATGTTTACATCCCGCCAATTTTTGGTCTGTGGGTATAAATATGTGAACATGGTGACGGAACATAAATATGTTTACATCGAGCCAATTTTTGGTCTGTGGGTATAAATATGTGTATTTGGTGACGGAAACACAAATATGTTTACATCCCGCCAATTTTTGGTCTGTGGGTATAAATATGTGTATATGGTGACGGAACACAAATATGTTTACATTGGGCCAATTTTTGGTCTGTGGGTATAAATATGTGTATATGGTGACGGAACATAAATATGTTTACATCCCGCCAATTTTTGGTCTGTGGGTATAAATATGTGTATTTGGTGACGGAACACAAATATGTTTACATCCCGCCAATTTTTGGTCTGTGGGTATAAATATGTGAACATGGTGACGGAACATAAATATGTTTACATCGAGCCAATTTTTGGTCTGTGGGTATAAATATGTGTATTTGGTGACGGAACACAAATATGTTTACATCCCGCCAATTTTTGGTCTGTGGGTATAAATATGTGTATTTGGTGACGGAACACAAATATGTTTACATCCAGCCAATTTTTGGTCTGTGGGTATAAATATGTGTATTTGGTGACGGAACATAAATATGTTTACATCCAGCCAATTTTTGGTCTGTGGGTATAAATATGTGTATTTGGTGACGGAACACAAATATGTTTACATCCCGCCAATTTTTGGTCTGTGGGTATAAATATGTGTACATGGTGACGGAACATAAATATGTTTACATCGAGCCAATTTTTGGTCTGTGGGTATAAATATGTGTATTTGGTGACGGAACATAAATATGTTTACATCCCGCCAATTTTTGGTCTGTGGGTATAAATATGTGTATTTGGTGACGGAACACAAATATGTTTACATCCCGCCAATTTTTGGTCTGTGGGTATAAATATGTGTACATGGTGACGGAACATAAATATGTTTACATCGAGCCAATTTTTGGTCTGTGGGTATAAATATGTGTATTTGGTGACGGAACACAAATATGTTTACATCCCGCCAATTTTTGGTCTGTGGGTATAAATATGTGTATTTGGTGACGGAACACAAATATGTTTACATCCCGCCAATTTTTGGTCTGTGGGTATAAATATGTGTACATGGTGACGGAACATAAATATGTTTACATCGAGCCAATTTTTGGTCTGTGGGTATAAATATGTGTATTTGGTGACGGAACATAAATATGTTTACATCCCGCCAATTTTTGGTCTGTGGGTATTAAATATGTGTATTTGGTGACGGAACACAAATATGTTTACATCCCGCCAATTTTTGGTCTGTGGGTATAAATATGTGAACATGGTGACGGAACATAAATATGTTTACATCGAGCCAATTTTTGGTCTGTGGGTATAAATATGTGTATTTGGTGACGAAACACAAATATGTTTACATCCCGCCAATTTTTGGTCTGTGGGTATAAATATGTGTACATGGTGACGGAACACAAATATGTTTACATTGAGCCAATTTTTGGTCTGTGGGTATAAATATGTGTACATGGTGACGGAACATAAATATGTTTACATCGCGCCAATTTTTGGTCTGTGGGTATAAATATGTGTATTTGGTGACGGAACACAAATATGTTTACATCCCGCCAATTTTTGGTCTGTGGGTATAAATATGTGAACATGGTGACGGAACATAAATATGTTTACATCGAGCCAATTTTTGGTCTGTGGGTATAAATATGTGTATTTGGTGACGAAACACAAATATGTTTACATCCCGCCAATTTTTGGTCTGTGGGTATAAATATGTGTATTTGGTGACGGAACACAAATATGTTTACATCGCGCCAATTTTTGGTCTGTGGGTATAAATATGTGTATTTGGTGACGGAACATAAATATGTTTACATCCCGCCAATTTTTGGTCTGTGGGTATAAATATGTGTATTTGGTGACGGAACACAAATATGTTTACATCCCGCCAATTTTTGGTCTGTGGGTATAAATATGTGTACTTGGTGACGGAACACAAATATGTTTACATCGAGCCAATTTTTGGTCTGTGGGTATAAATATGTGTACATGGTGACGGAACATAAATATGTTTACATCGAGCCAATTTTTGGTCTGTGGGTATAAATATGTGTATTTGGTGACGGAACACAAATATGTTTACATCCCGCCAATTTTTGGTCTGTGGGTATAAATATGTGTATTTGGTGACGGAACACAAATATGTTTACATCCCGCCAATTTTTGGTCTGTGGGTATAAATATGTGTACATGGTGACGGAACATAAATATGTTTACATCGAGCCAATTTTTGGTCTGTGGGTATAAATATGTGTATTTGGTGACGAAACACAAATATGTTTACATCCCGCCAATTTTTGGTCTGTGGGTATAAATATGTGTACATGGTGACGGAACACAAATATGTTTACATCGAGCCAATTTTTGGTCTGTGGGTATAAATATGTGTATTTGGTGACGGAACATAAATATGTTTACATCCCGCCAATTTTTGGTCTGTGGGTATAAATATGTGTATTTGGTGACGAAACACAAATATGTTTACATCCCGCCAATTTTTGGTCTGTGGGTATAAATATGTGAACATGGTGACGGAACATAAATATGTTTACATCGAGCCAATTTTTGGTCTGTGGGTATAAATATGTGTATTTGGTGACGGAACACAAATATGTTTACATCCCGCCAATTTTTGGTCTGTGGGTATAAATATGTGTACATGGTGACGGAACACAAATATGTTTACATCCCGCCAATTTTTGGTCTGTGGGTATAAATATGTGTATTTGGTGACGGAACATAAATATGTTTACATCCCGCCAATTTTTGGTCTGTGGGTATAAATATGTGTATTTGGTGACGGAACACAAATATGTTTACCTCGAGCCAATTTTTGGTCTGTGGTTATAAATATGTGTATTTGGTGACGGAACATAAATATGTTTACATCCCGCCAATTTTTGGTCTGTGGGTATAAATATGTGTATTTGGTGACGGAACACAAATATGTTTACATCCCGCCAATTTTTGGTCTGTGGGTATAAATATGTGTACATGGTGACGGAACACAAATATGTTTACATCGAGCCAATTTTTGGTCTGTGGGTATAAATATGTGTATTTGGTGACGGAACATAAATATGTTTACATCCCGCCAATTTTTGGTCTGTGGGTATAAATATGTGTATTTGGTGACGGAACACAAATATGTTTACATCCCGCCAATTTTTGGTCTGTGGGTATAAATATGTGAACATGGTGACGGAACATAAATATGTTTACATCGAGCCAATTTTTTGGTCTGTGGGTATAAATATGTGTATTTGGTGACGGAAACACAAATATGTTTACATCCCGCCAATTTTTGGTCTGTGGGTATAAATATGTGAACATGGTGACGGAACATAAATATGTTTACATCGAGCCAATTTTTGGTCTGTGGGTATAAATATGTGTATTTGGTGACGGAACATAAATATGTTTACATCCCGCCAATTTTTGGTCTGTGGGTATAAATATGTGTATTTGGTGACGGAACACAAATATGTTTACATCCCGCCAATTTTTGGTCTGTGGGTATAAATATGTGTACATGGTGACGGAACATAAATATGTTTACATCGAGCCAATTTTTGGTCTGTGGGTATAAATATGTGTATTTGGTGACGGAACATAAATATGTTTACATCCCGCCAATTTTTGGTCTGTGGGTATTAAATATGTGTATTTGGTGACGGAACACAAATATGTTTACATCCCGCCAATTTTTGGTCTGTGGGTATAAATATGTGTACATGGTGACGGAACATAAATATGTTTACATCGAGCCAATTTTTGGTCTGTGGGTATAAATATGTGTATTTGGTGACGAAACACAAATATGTTTACATCCCGCCAATTTTTGGTCTGTGGGTATAAATATGTGTACATGGTGACGAAACACAAATATGTTTACATTGAGCCAATTTTTGGTCTGTGGGTATAAATATGTGTACATGGTGACGGAACATAAATATGTTTACATCGAGCCAATTTTTGGTCTGTGGGTATAAATATGTGTATTTGGTGACGGAACACAAATATGTTTACATCCCGCCAATTTTTGGTCTGTGGGTATAAATATGTGTACATGGTGACGGAACATAAATATGTTTACATCGAGCCAATTTTTGGTCTGTGGGTATAAATATGTGTATTTGGTGACGGAACACAAATATGTTTACATCCCGCCAATTTTTGGTCTGTGGGTATAAATATGTGTATTTGGTGACGAAACACAAATATGTTTACATCGCGCCAATTTTTGGTCTGTGGGTATAAATATGTGTACATGGTGACGGAACATAAATATGTTTACATCGAGCCAATTTTTGGTCTGTGGGTATAAATATGTGTATTTGGTGACGGAACATAAATATGTTTACATCCCGCCAATTTTTGGTCTGTGGGTATTAAATATGTGTATTTGGTGACGGAACACAAATATGTTTACATCCCGCCAATTTTTGGTCTGTGGGTATAAATATGTGAACATGGTGACGGAACATAAATATGTTTACATCGAGCCAATTTTTGGTCTGTGGGTATAAATATGTGTATTTGGTGACGAAACACAAATATGTTTACATCCCGCCAATTTTTGGTCTGTGGGTATAAATATGTGTACATGGTGACGAAACACAAATATGTTTACATTGAGCCAATTTTTGGTCTGTGGGTATAAATATGTGTACATGGTGACGGAACATAAATATGTTTACATCGAGCCAATTTTTGGTCTGTGGGTATAAATATGTGTATTTGGTGACGAAACACAAATATGTTTACATCCCGCCAATTTTTGGTCTGTGGGTATAAATATGTGTACTTGGTGACGGAACATAAATATGTTTACATCGAGCCAATTTTTGGTCTGTGGGTATAAATATGTGTATTTGGTGACGGAACACAAATATGTTTACATCCCGCCAATTTTTGGTCTGTGGGTATAAAATATGTGTATTTGGTGACGGAACACAAATATGTTTACATCCCGCCAATTTTTGGTCTGTGGGTATAAATATGTGTATTTGGTGACGGAACATAAATATGTTTACATCCCGCCAATTTTTGGTCTGTGGGTATAAATATGTGTATTTGGTGACGGAACACAAATATGTTTACATCCCGCCAATTTTTGGTCTGTGGGTATAAATATGTGTATTTGGTGACGGAACACAAATATGTTTACATCGAGCCAATTTTTGGTCTGTGGGTATAAATATGTGTATTTGGTGACGGAACATAAATATGTTTACATCCCGCCAATTTTTGGTCTGTGGGTATAAATATGTGTATTTGGTGACGGAACACAAATATGTTTACATCCCGCCAATTTTTGGTCTGTGGGTATAAATATGTGTACATGGTGACGGAACATAAATATGTTTACATCGAACCAATTTTTGGTCTGTGGGTATAAATATGTGTATTTGGTGACAGAACACAAATATGTTTACATCCCGCCAATTTTTGGTCTGTGGGTATAAATATGTGTACATGGTGACGAAACACAAATATGTTTACATCGAGCCAATTTTTGGTCTGTGGGTATAAATATGTGTATTTGGTGACGGAACATAAATATGTTTACATCGCGCCAATTTTTGGTCTGTGGGTATAAATATGTGTATTTGGTGACGAAACACAAATATGTTTACATCCCGCCAATTTTTGGTCTGTGGGTATAAATATGTGTACATGGTGACGGAACATAAATATGTTTACATCGAGCCAATTTTTGGTCTGTGGGTATAAATATGTGTATTTGGTGACGGAACACAAATATGTTTACATCCCGCCAATTTTTGGTCTGTGGGTATAAATATGTGTATTTGGTGACGGAACACAAATATGTTTACATCCCGCCAATTTTTGGTCTGTGGGTATAAATATGTGTACATGGTGACGGAACATAAATATGTTTACATCGAGCCAATTTTTGGTCTGTGGGTATAAATATGTGTATTTGGTGACGAAACACAAATATGTTTACATCCCGCCAATTTTTGGTCTGTGGGTATAAATATGTGTACATGGTGACGGAACACAAATATGTTTACATCGAGCCAATTTTTGGTCTGTGGGTATAAATATGTGTACATGGTGACGGAACATAAATATGTTTACATCGAGCCAATTTTTGGTCTGTGGGTATAAATATGTGTATTTGGTGACGGAACACAAATATGTTTACATCCCGCCAATTTTTGGTCTGTGGGTATAAATATGTGTACATGGTGACGGAACATAAATATGTTTACATCGAGCCAATTTTTGGTCTGTGGGTATAAATATGTGTATTTGGTGACGGAACACAAATATGTTTACATCCCGCCAATTTTTGGTCTGTGGGTATAAATATGTGTATTTGGTGACGGAACACAAATATGTTTACATCCCGCCAATTTTTGGTCTGTGGGTATAAATATGTGTATTTGGTGACGGAACATAAATATGTTTACATCCCGCCAATTTTTGGTCTGTGGGTATAAATATGTGTATTTGGTGACGGAACATAAATATGTTTACATCCCGCCAATTTTTGGTCTGTGGGTATAAATATGTGTATTTGGTGACGGAACACAAATATGTTTACATCCCGCCAATTTTTGGTCTGTGGGTATAAATATGTGTATTTGGTGACGGAACACAAATATGTTTACATCGCGCCAATTTTTGGTCTGTGGGTATAAATATGTGTATTTGGTGACGGAACATAAATATGTTTACATCCCAGCCAATTTTTGGTCTGTGGGTATAAATATGTGTATTTGGTGACGGAACACAAATATGTTTACATCCCGCCAATTTTTGGTCTGTGGGTATAAATATGTGTACATGGTGACGGAACATAAATATGTTTACATCGAGCCAATTTTTGGTCTGTGGGTATAAATATGTGTATTTGGTGACGGAACACAAATATGTTTACATCCCGCCAATTTTTGGTCTGTGGGTATAAATATGTGTATTTGGTGACGGAACATAAATATGTTTACATCCCGCCAATTTTTGGTCTGTGGGTATAAATATGTGTATTTGGTGACGGAACATAAATATGTTTACATCCCGCCAATTTTTGGTCTGTGGGTATAAATATGTGTATATGGTGACGGAACATAAATATGTTTACATCGCGCCAATTTTTGGTCTGTGGGTATAAATATGTGTATTTGGTGACGGAACACAAATATGTTTACATCCCGCCAATTTTTGGTCTGTGGGTATAAATATGTGTATGGTGCGGAAATTGTTTTCATGGTGACGGAACATAAATATGTTTACATCGAGCCAATTTTTGGTCTGTGGGTATAAATATGTGTATTTGGTGACGGAACACAAATATGTTTACATCCCGCCAATTTTTGGTCTGTGGGTATAAATATGTGTACATGGTGACGGAACACAAATATGTTTACATCGAGCCAATTTTTGGTCTGTGGGTATAAATATGTGTATTTGGTGACGGAACATAAATATGTTTACATCCCGCCAATTTTTGGTCTGTGGGTATAAATATGTGTATTTGGTGACGGAACACAAATATGTTTACATCCCGCCAATTTTTGGTCTGTGGGTATAAATATGTGTACATGGTGACGGAACATAAATATGTTTACATCGAGCCAATTTTTGGTCTGTGGGTATAAATATGTGTATTTGGTGACGGAACATAAATATGTTTACATCCCGCCAATTTTTGGTCTGTGGGTATAAATATGTGTATTTGGTGACGGAACACAAATATGTTTACATCGAGCCAATTTTTGGTCTGTGGGTATAAATATGTGTATTTGGTGACGGAACATAAATATGTTTACATCCCGCCAATTTTTGGTCTGTGGGTATAAATATGTGTATTTGGTGACGGAACACAAATATGTTTACATCCCGCCAATTTTTGGTCTGTGGGTATAAATATGTGTATTTGGTGACGGAACATAAATATGTTTACATCCCGCCAATTTTTGGTCTGTGGGTATAAATATGTGTATTTGGTGACGGAACACAAATATGTTTACATCCCGCCAATTTTTGGTCTGTGGGTATAAATATGTGTACATGGTGACGGAACATAAATATGTTTACATCGAGCCAATTTTTGGTCTGTGGGTATAAATATGTGTATTTGGTGACGGAACACAAATATGTTTACATCCCGCCAATTTTTGGTCTGTGGGTATAAATATGTGTATTTGGTGACGGAACACAAATATGTTTACATCGAGCCAATTTTTGGTCTGTGGGTATAAATATGTGTATTTGGTGACGGAACATAAATATGTTTACATCCCGCCAATTTTTGGTCTGTGGGTATAAATATGTGTATTTGGTGACGGAACACAAATATGTTTACATCCCGCCAATTTTTGGTCTGTGGGTATAAATATGTGTACATGGTGACGGAACATAAATATGTTTACATCGAGCCAATTTTTGGTCTGTGGGTATAAATATGTGTATTTGGTGACGGAACATAAATATGTTTACATCCCGCCAATTTTTGGTCTGTGGGTATAAATATGTGTATTTGGTGACGGAACACAAATATGTTTACATCCGCCAATTTTTGGTCTGTGGGTATAAATATGTGTATTTGGTGACGGAACATAAATATGTTTACATCCCGCCAATTTTTGGTCTGTGGGTATAAATATGTGTATTTGGTGACGGAACACAAATATGTTTACATCCCGCCAATTTTTGGTCTGTGGGTATAAATATGTGTATTTGGTGACGGAACATAAATATGTTTACATCCCGCCAATTTTTTGGTCTGTGGGTATAAATATGTGTATTTGGTGACGGAACACAAATATGTTTACATCCCGCCAATTTTTGGTCTGTGGGTATAAATATGTGACATTGGTGACGGAACATAAATATGTTTACATCGAGCCAATTTTTGGTCTGTGGGTATAAATATGTGTATTTGGTGACGGAACACAAATATGTTTACATCCCGCCAATTTTTGGTCTGTGGGTATAAATATGTGTACATGGTGACGGGAACATAAATATGTTTACATCCAGCCAATTTTTGGTCTGTGGGTATAAATATGTGTATTTGGTGACGGAACACAAATATGTTTACATCCCGCCAATTTTTGGTCTGTGGGTATAAATATGTGTATTTGGTGACGGAACATAAATATGTTTACATCCCGCCAATTTTTGGTCTGTGGGTATAAATATGTGTATTTGGTGACGGAACACAAATATGTTTACATCCCGCCAATTTTTGGTCTGTGGGTATAAATATGTGTACATGGTGACGGAACATAAATATGTTTACATCGAGCCAATTTTTGGTCTGTGGGTATAAAAATGTGTGTATTGGTATATGTTGCAATTTTTGGTCTGTGGGTATAAATATGTGTATTTGGTGACGGAACACAAATATGTTTACATCCGCCAATTTTTGGTCTGTGGGTATAAATATGTGTATTTGGTGACGGAACATAAATATGTTTACATCCCGCCAATTTTTGGTCTGTGGGTATAAATATGTGTATTTGGTGACGGAACACAAATATGTTTACATCCCGCCAATTTTTGGTCTGTGGGTATAAATATGTGTATTTGGTGACGGAACATAAATATGTTTACATCCAGCCAATTTTTGGTCTGTGGGTATAAATATGTGTATTTGGTGACGAAACACAAATATGTTTACATCCCGCCAATTTTTGGTCTGTGGGTATAAATATGTGTATTTGGTGACGGAACACAAATATGTTTACATCCCGCCAATTTTTGGTCTGTGGGTATAAATATGTGTACATGGTGACGGAACATAAATATGTTTACATCCAGCCAATTTTTGGTCTGTGGGTATAAATATGTGTATTTGGTGACGGAACATAAATATGTTTACATCCCGCCAATTTTTGGTCTGTGGGTATTAATATATGTATTTGGTGACGGAACACAAATATGTTTACATCCCGCCAATTTTTGGTCTGTGGGTATAAATATGTGTACATGGTGACGGAACATAAATATGTTTACATCGAGCCAATTTTTGGTCTGTGGGTATAAATATGTGTATTTGGTGACGAAACACAAATATGTTTACATTCCCCAATTTTTGGTCTGTGGGTATAAATATGTGTACATGGTGACGGAACATAAATATGTTTACATCGAGCCAATTTTTGGTCTGTGGGTATAAATATGTGTATTTGGTGACGGAACATAAATATGTTTACATCCCGCCAATTTTTGGTCTGTGGGTATAAATATGTGTATTTGGTGACGGAACACAAATATGTTTACATCGCGCCAATTTTTGGTCTGTGGGTATAAATATGTGTATTGATGGTGACGGAACACAAATATGTTTACATCCCGCCAATTTTTGGTCTGTGGGTATAAATATGTGTATTTGGTGACGGAACACAAATATGTTTACATCCCGCCAATTTTTGGTCTGTGGGTATATATTATGTGTACATGGTGACGGAACACAAATATGTTTACATCAGCCAATTTTTGGTCTGTGGGTATAAATATGTGTATTTGGTGACGGAACATAAATATGTTTACATCCCGCCAATTTTTGGTCTGTGGGTATAAATATGTGTATTTGGTGACGGAACACAAATATGTTTACATCCCGCCAATTTTTGGTCTGTGGGTATAAATATGTGTATTTGGTGACGGAACATAAATATGTTTACATCGCGCCAATTTTTGGTCTGTGGGTATAAATATGTGTATTTGGTGACGGAACACAAATATGTTTACATCCCGCCAATTTTTGGTCTGTGGGTATAAATATGTGTATTTGGTGACGGAACATAAATATGTTTACATCGCGCCAATTTTTGGTCTGTGGGTATAAATATGTGTATTTGGTGACGGAACACAAATATGTTTACATCCCGCCAATTTTTGGTCTGTGGGTATAAATATGTGTATTTGGTGACGGAACATAAATATGTTTACATCGAGCCAATTTTTGGTCTGTGGGTATAAATATGTGTATTTGGTGACGAAACACAAATATGTTTACATCCCGCCAATTTTTGGTCTGTGGGTATAAATATGTGTACATTGGTGACGGAACACAAATATGTTTACATCGGGCCAATTTTTGGTCTGTGGGTATAAATATGTGTATTTGGTGACGGAACATAAATATGTTTACATCCCGCCAATTTTTGGTCTGTGGGTATAAATATGTGTATTTGGTGACGGAACACAAATATGTTTACATCCCGCCAATTTTTGGTCTGTGGGTATAAATATGTGAACATGGTGACGGAACATAAATATGTTTACATCGAGCCAATTTTTGGTCTGTGGGTATAAATATGTGTATTTGGTGACGGAACACAAATATGTTTACATCCCGCCAATTTTTGGTCTGTGGGTATAAATATGTGTATTTGGTGACGAAACACAAATATGTTTACATCGAGCCAATTTTTGGTCTGTGGGTATAAATATGTGTACATGGTGAACATAAATATGTTTACATCGAACCAATTTTTGGTCTGTGGGTATAAATATGTGTATTTGGTGACGGAACACAAATATGTTTACATCCCGCCAATTTTTGGTCTGTGGGTATAAATATGTGTACTTGGTGACGGAACATAAATATGTTTACATCGAGCCAATTTTTGGTCTGTGGGTATAAATATGTGTATTTGGTGACGGAACACAAATATGTTTACATCCCGCCAATTTTTGGTCTGTGGGTATAAATATGTGTACATGGTGACGGAACACAAATATGTTTACATCGCGCCAATTTTTGGTCTGTGGGTATAAATATGTGTATTTGGTGACGGAACACAAATATGTTTACATCCCGCCAATTTTTGGTCTGTGGGTATAAATATGTGTATTTGGTGACGGAACACAAATATGTTTACATCCCGCCAATTTTTGGTCTGTGGGTATAAATATGTGTATTTGGTGACGGAACATAAATATGTTTACATCGCCAATTTTTGGTCTGTGGGTATAAATATGTGTATTTGGTGACGGAACACAAATATGTTTACATCCCGCCAATTTTTGGTCTGTGGGTATAAATATGTGTACTTGGTGACGGAACATAAAATATGTTTACATCCCGCCAATTTTTGGTCTGTGGGTATAAATATGTGTATTTGGTGACGGAACACAAATATGTTTACATCCCGCCAATTTTTGGTCTGTGGGTATAAATATGTGTATTTGGTGACGGAACACAAATATGTTTACATCGCGCCAATTTTTGGTCTGTGGGTATAAATATGTGTATATGGTGACGGAACACAAATATGTTTACATCCCGCCAATTTTTGGTCTGTGGGTATAAATATGTGTACTTGGTGACGGAACACAAATATGTTTACATCGCGCCAATTTTTGGTCTGTGGGTATAAATATGTGTACATGGTGACGGAACATAAATATGTTTACATCGAGCCAATTTTTGGTCTGTGGGTATAAATATGTGTATTTGGTGACGAAACACAAATATGTTTACATCCCGCCAATTTTTGGTCTGTGGGTATAAATATGTGTATTTGGTGACGGAACATAAATATGTTTACATCGAGCCAATTTTTGGTCTGTGGGTATAAATATGTGTATTTGGTGACGGAACATAAATATGTTTACATCCCGCCAATTTTTGGTCTGTGGGTATTAAATATGTGTATTTGGTGACGGAACACAAATATGTTTACATCCCGCCAATTTTTGGTCTGTGGGTATAAATATGTGTACATGGTGACGGAACATAAATATGTTTACATCGAGCCAATTTTTGGTCTGTGGGTATAAATATGTGTATTTGGTGACGGAACACAAATATGTTTACATCCCGCCAATTTTTGGTCTGTGGGTATAAATATGTGTACATGGTGACGGAACACAAATATGTTTACATCGAGCCAATTTTTGGTCTGTGGGTATAAATATGTGTATATGGTGACGGAACATAAATATGTTTACATCGAGCCAATTTTTGGTCTGTGGGTATAAATATGTGTATTTGGTGACGAAACACAAATATGTTTACATCCCGCCAATTTTTGGTCTGTGGGTATAAATATGTGTATTTGGTGACGGAACATAAATATGTTTACATCGAGCCAATTTTTGGTCTGTGGGTATAAATATGTGTATTTGGTGACGGAACATAAATATGTTTACATCCCGCCAATTTTTGGTCTGTGGGTATTAAATATGTGTATTTGGTGACGGAACACAAATATGTTTACATCCCGCCAATTTTTGGTCTGTGGGTATAAATATGTGTATATGGTGACGGAACATAAATATGTTTACATGGCCAATTTTTGTGTCTGTGGGTATAAATATGTGTATTTGTGTGACGGAACACAAATATGTTTACATCCCGCCAATTTTTGGTCTGTGGGTATAAATATTGTATTACATGGTGACGGAACACAAATATGTTTACATCCCGCCAATTTTTGGTCTGTGGGTATAAATATGTGTATTTGGTGACGGAACATAAATATGTTTACATCGAGCCAATTTTTGGTCTGTGGGTATAAATATGTGTATTTGGTGACGGAACACAAATATGTTTACATCCCGCCAATTTTTGGTCTGTGGGTATAAATATGTGAACATGGTGACGGAACATAAATATGTTTACATCGCCAATTTTTGGTCTGTGGGTATAAATATGTGTATTTGGTGACGAAACACAAATATGTTTACATCCCGCCAATTTTTGGTCTGTGGGTATTAAATATGTGTATTTGGTGACGGAACACAAATATGTTTACATCCCGCCAATTTTTGGTCTGTGGGTATAAATATGTGTACATGGTGACGGAACATAAATATGTTTACATCGAGCCAATTTTTGGTCTGTGGGTATAAATATGTGTATTTGGTGACGGAACACAAATATGTTTACATCCCGCCAATTTTTGGTCTGTGGGTATAAATATGTGTATATGGTGACGGAACATAAATATGTTTACATCCCGCCAATTTTTGGTCTGTGGGTATAAATATGTGTATTTGGTGACGGAACACAAATATGTTTACATCCCGCCAATTTTTGGTCTGTGGGTATAAATATGTGTATTTGGTGACGGAACACAAATATGTTTACATCCGCCAATTTTTGGTCTGTGGGTATAAATATGTGTATTTGGTGACGGAACATAAATATGTTTACATCCCGCCAATTTTTGGTCTGTGGGTATAAATATGTGTATTTGGTGACGGAACACAAATATGTTTACATCCCGCCAATTTTTGGTCTGTGGGTATAAATATGTGTACATGGTGACGAAACACAAATATGTTTACATCGAGCCAATTTTTGGTCTGTGGGTATAAATATGTGTATTTGGTGACGGAACATAAATATGTTTACATCCCGCCAATTTTTGGTCTGTGGGTATAAATATGTGTATTTGGTGACGGAACACAAATATGTTTACATCCCGCCAATTTTTGGTCTGTGGGTATAAATATGTGAACATGGTGACGGAACATAAATATGTTTACATCGAGCCAATTTTTGGTCTGTGGGTATAAATATGTGTATTTGGTGACGGAACATAAATATGTTTACATCCCGCCAATTTTTGGTCTGTGGGTATTAAATATGTGTATTTGGTGACGGAACACAAATATGTTTACATCCCGCCAATTTTTGGTCTGTGGGTATAAATATGTGTACATGGTGACGGAACATAAATATGTTTACATCGAGCCAATTTTTGGTCTGTGGGTATAAATATGTGTATTTGGTGACGAAACACAAATATGTTTACATCCCGCCAATTTTTGGTCTGTGGGTATAAATATGTGTACATGGTGACGGAACACAAATATGTTTACATTGAGCCAATTTTTGGTCTGTGGGTATAAATATGTGTATTTGGTGACGGAACATAAATATGTTTACATCCCGCCAATTTTTGGTCTGTGGGTATAAATATGTGTATTTGGTGACGGAACACAAATATGTTTACATCCCGCCAATTTTTGGTCTGTGGGTATAAATATGTGTATTTGGTGACGGAACACAAATATGTTTACATCCCGCCAATTTTTGGTCTGTGGGTATAAATATGTGTACATGGTGACGGAACATAAATATGTTTACATCCGCCAATTTTTGGTCTGTGGGTATAAATATGTGTATTTGTGTGACGGAACACAAATATGTTTACATCCCGCCAATTTTTGGTCTGTGGGTATAAATATGTGTATTTGGTGACGGAACACAAATATGTTTACATCGCGCCAATTTTTGGTCTGTGGGTATAAATATGTGTATTTGGTGACGGAACACAAATATGTTTACATCCCGCCAATTTTTGGTCTGTGGGTATAAATATGTGTATTTGGTGACGGAACACAAATATGTTTACATCCCGCCAATTTTTGGTCTGTGGGTATAAATATGTGTACATGGTGACGGAACATAAATATGTTTACATCGAACCAATTTTTGGTCTGTGGGTATAAATATGTGTATTTGGTGACGGAACACAAATATGTTTACATCCCGCCAATTTTTGGTCTGTGGGTATAAATATGTGTATTTGGTGACGGAACATAAATATGTTTACATCCCGCCAATTTTTGGTCTGTGGGTATAAATATGTGTATTTGGTGACGGAACACAAATATGTTTACATCCCGCCAATTTTTGGTCTGTGGGTATAAATATGTGTATTTGGTGACGGAACATAAATATGTTTACATCCCGCCAATTTTTGGTCTGTGGGTATAAATATGTGTATTTGGTGACGGAACACAAATATGTTTACATCCCGCCAATTTTTGGTCTGTGGGTATAAATATGTGTATTTGGTGACGGAACACAAATATGTTTACATCCCGCCAATTTTTGGTCTGTGGGTATAAATATGTGTATTTGGTGACGGAACACAAATATGTTTACATCCGCCAATTTTTGGTCTGTGGGTATAAATATGTGTACATGGTGACGGAACATAAATATGTTTACATCGAACCAATTTTTGGTCTGTGGGTATAAATATGTGTATTTGGTGACGGAACACAAATATGTTTACATCCCGCCAATTTTTGGTCTGTGGGTATAAATATGTGTATATGGTGACGGAACACAAATATGTTTACATTGGGCCAATTTTTGGTCTGTGGGTATAAATATGTGTATTTGGTGACGGAACACAAATATGTTTACATCCCGCCAATTTTTGGTCTGTGGGTATAAATATGTGTATTTGGTGACGGAACATAAATATGTTTACATCGGGCCAATTTTTGGTCTGTGGGTATAAATATGTGTATTTGGTGACGGAACACAAATATGTTTACATCCCGCCAATTTTTGGTCTGTGGGTATAAATATGTGTATTTGGTGACGGAACACAAATATGTTTACATCCCGCCAATTTTTGGTCTGTGGGTATAAATATGTGTATTTGGTGACGGAACATAAATATGTTTACATCGAGCCAATTTTTGGTCTGTGGGTATAAATATGTGTATTTGGTGACGGAACACAAATATGTTTACATCCCGCCAATTTTTGGTCTGTGGGTATAAATATGTGAACATGGTGACGGAACATAAATATGTTTACATTGAGCCAATTTTTGGTCTGTGGGTATAAATATGTGTATTTGGTGACGGAACATAAATATGTTTACATCCCGCCAATTTTTGGTCTGTGGGTATAAATATGTGTATTTGGTGACGGAACACAAATATGTTTACATCCCGCCAATTTTTGGTCTGTGGGTATAAATATGTGTACATGGTGACGGAACATAAATATGTTTACATCGAGCCAATTTTTGGTCTGTGGGTATAAATATGTGTATTTGGTGACGGAACACAAATATGTTTACATCCCGCCAATTTTTGGTCTGTGGGTATAAATATGTGTATTTGGTGACGGAACACAAATATGTTTACATTGGGCCAATTTTTGGTCTGTGGGTATAAATATGTGTACATGGTGACGGAACATAAATATGTTTACATCGAGCCAATTTTTGGTCTGTGGGTATAAATATGTGTATTTGGTGACGGAACATAAATATGTTTACATCCCGCCAATTTTTGGTCTGTGGGTATTAAATATGTGTATTTGGTGACGGAACACAAATATGTTTACATCCCGCCAATTTTTGGTCTGTGGGTATAAATATGTGTACATGGTGACGGAACATAAATATGTTTACATCGAGCCAATTTTTGGTCTGTGGGTATAAATATGTGTATTTGGTGACGAAACACAAATATGTTTACATCCCGCCAATTTTTGGTCTGTGGGTATAAATATGTGTATTTGGTGACGAAACACAAATATGTTTACATCCCGCCAATTTTTGGTCTGTGGGTATAAATATGTGTACATGGTGACGGAACATAAATATGTTTACATCGAGCCAATTTTTGGTCTGTGGGTATAAATATGTGTATTTGGTGACGGAACACAAATATGTTTACATCCCGCCAATTTTTGGTCTGTGGGTATAAATATGTGTATTTGGTGACGGAACACAAATATGTTTACATCCCGCCAATTTTTGGTCTGTGGGTATAAATATGTATTTGGTGACGGAACATAAATATGTTTACATCGCGCCAATTTTTGGTCTGTGGGTATAAATATGTGTATTTGGTGACGGAACACAAATATGTTTACATCCGCCAATTTTTGGTCTGTGGGTATAAATATGTGTATTTGGTGACGGAACATAAATATGTTTACATCCCGCCAATTTTTGGTCTGTGGGTATTAAATATGTGTATTTGGTGACGGAACACAAATATGTTTACATCCCGCCAATTTTTGGTCTGTGGGTATAAATATGTGTACATGGTGACGGAACATAAATATGTTTACATCGAGCCAATTTTTGGTCTGTGGGTATAAATATGTGTATTTGGTGACGGAACACAAATATGTTTACATCCCGCCAATTTTTGGTCTGTGGGTATTAAATATGTGTATTTGGTGACGGAACACAAATATGTTTACATCCCGCCAATTTTTGGTCTGTGGGTATAAATATGTGTACATGGTGACGGAACATAAATATGTTTACATCGAGCCAATTTTTTGGTCTGTGGGTATAAATATGTGTATTTGGTGACGGAACACAAATATGTTTACATCCCGCCAATTTTTGGTCTGTGGGTATAAATATGTGAACATGGTGACGGAACATAAATATGTTTACATCGAGCCAATTTTTGGTCTGTGGGTATAAATATGTGTATTTGGTGACGAAACACAAATATGTTTACATCCCGCCAATTTTTGGTCTGTGGGTATAAATATGTGTATTTGGTGACGGAACACAAATATGTTTACATCGGGCCAATTTTTGGTCTGTGGGTATAAATATGTGTATTTGGTGACGGAACATAAATATGTTTACATCCCGCCAATTTTTGGTCTGTGGGTATTAAATATGTGTATTTGGTGACGGAACACAAATATGTTTACATCCCGCCAATTTTTGGTCTGTGGGTATAAATATGTGAACATGGTGACGGAACATAAATATGTTTACATCGAGCCAATTTTTGGTCTGTGGGTATAAATATGTGTATTTGGTGACGAAACACAAATATGTTTACATCCCGCCAATTTTTGGTCTGTGGGTATAAATATGTGTACATGGTGACGAAACACAAATATGTTTACATTGAGCCAATTTTTGGTCTGTGGGTATAAATATGTGTACATGGTGACGGAACATAAATATGTTTACATCGAGCCAATTTTTGGTCTGTGGGTATAAATATGTGTATTTGGTGACGGAACACAAATATGTTTACATCCCGCCAATTTTTGGTCTGTGGGTATAAATATGTGTATTTGGTGACGGAACACAAATATGTTTACATCCCGCCAATTTTTGGTCTGTGGGTATAAATATGTGTATTTGGTGACGGAACACAAATATGTTTACATCCCGCCAATTTTTGGTCTGTGGGTATAAATATGTGTACATGGTGACGGAACATAAATATGTTTACATCCCGCCAATTTTTGGTCTGTGGGTATAAATATGTGTATTTGGTGACGAAACACAAATATGTTTACATCCCGCCAATTTTTGGTCTGTGGGTATAAATATGTGAACATGGTGACGGAACATAAATATGTTTACATCGAGCCAATTTTTGGTCTGTGGGTATAAATATGTGTATTTGGTGACGGAACACAAATATGTTTACATCCCGCCAATTTTTGGTCTGTGGGTATAAATATGTGTACATGGTGACGGAACACAAATATGTTTACATCGCGCCAATTTTTGGTCTGTGGGTATAAATATGTGTATTTGGTGACGGAACATAAATATGTTTACATCCCGCCAATTTTTGGTCTGTGGGTATAAATATGTGTATTTGGTGACGGAACACAAATATGTTTACATCCCGCCAATTTTTGGTCTGTGGGTATAAATATGTGTATTTGGTGACGGAACATAAATATGTTTACATCGAGCCAATTTTTGGTCTGTGGGTATAAATATGTGTATTTGGTGACGGAACACAAATATGTTTACATCCCGCCAATTTTTGGTCTGTGGGTATAAATATGTGTATTTGGTGACGGAACACAAATATGTTTACATCGCGCCAATTTTTGGTCTGTGGGTATAAATATGTGTACATGGTGACGGAACATAAATATGTTTACATCCCGCCAATTTTTGGTCTGTGGGTATTAAATATGTGTATTTGGTGACGGAACACAAATATGTTTACATCCCGCCAATTTTTGGTCTGTGGGTATAAATATGTGAACATGGTGACGGAACATAAATATGTTTACATCGAGCCAATTTTTGGTCTGTGGGTATAAATATGTGTATTTGGTGACGAAACACAAATATGTTTACATCCCGCCAATTTTTGGTCTGTGGGTATAAATATGTGTATTTGGTGACGGAACACAAATATGTTTACATTGGGCCAATTTTTGGTCTGTGGGTATAAATATGTGTATTTGGTGACGGAACATAAATATGTTTACATCCCGCCAATTTTTGGTCTGTGGGTATTAAATATGTGTATTTGGTGACGGAACACAAATATGTTTACATCCCGCCAATTTTTGGTCTGTGGGTATAAATATGTGTGAACATGGTGACGGAACATAAATATGTTTACATCGAGCCAATTTTTGGTCTGTGGGTATAAATATGTGTATTTGGTGACGGAACACAAATATGTTTACATCCCGCCAATTTTTGGTCTGTGGGTATAAATATGTGAACATGGTGACGGAACATAAATATGTTTACATCGAGCCAATTTTTGGTCTGTGGGTATAAATATGTGTATTTGGTGACGGAACACAAATATGTTTACATCCCGCCAATTTTTGGTCTGTGGGTATAAATATGTGTATTTGGTGACGGAACACAAATATGTTTACATTGGGCCAATTTTTGGTCTGTGGGTATAAATATGTGTATTTGGTGACGGAACATAAATATGTTTACATCCCGCCAATTTTTGGTCTGTGGGTATTAAATATGTGTATTTGGTGACGGAACACAAATATGTTTACATCCCGCCAATTTTTGGTCTGTGGGTATAAATATGTGAACATGGTGACGGAACATAAATATGTTTACATCGAGCCAATTTTTGGTCTGTGGGTATAAATATGTGTATTTGGTGACGAAACACAAATATGTTTACATCCCGCCAATTTTTGGTCTGTGGGTATAAATATGTGTACATGGTGACGAAACACAAATATGTTTACATTGAGCCAATTTTTGGTCTGTGGGTATAAATATGTGTACATGGTGACGGAACATAAATATGTTTACATCGAGCCAATTTTTGGTCTGTGGGTATAAATATGTGTATTTGGTGACGGAACATAAATATGTTTACATCCCGCCAATTTTTGGTCTGTGGGTATTAAATATGTGTATTTGGTGACGGAACACAAATATGTTTACATCCCGCCAATTTTTGGTCTGTGGGTATAAATATGTGAACATGGTGACGGAACATAAATATGTTTACATCGAGCCAATTTTTGGTCTGTGGGTATAAATATGTGTATTTGGTGACGAAACACAAATATGTTTACATCCCGCCAATTTTTGGTCTGTGGGTATAAATATGTGTACATGGTGACGAAACACAAATATGTTTACATTGAGCCAATTTTTGGTCTGTGGGTATAAATATGTGTATTTGGTGACGGAACATAAATATGTTTACATCCCGCCAATTTTTGGTCTGTGGGTATAAATATGTGTATTTGGTGACGGAACACAAATATGTTTACATCCCGCCAATTTTTGGTCTGTGGGTATAAATATGTGTATTTGGTGACGAAACACAAATATGTTTACATTGAGCCAATTTTTGGTCTGTGGGTATAAATATGTGTATATGGTGACGGAACATAAATATGTTTACATCCCGCCAATTTTTGGTCTGTGGGTATTAAATATGTGTATTTGGTGACGAAACACAAATATGTTTACATCCCGCCAATTTTTGGTCTGTGGGTATAAATATGTGTACATGGTGACGGAACATAAATATGTTTACATCGAACCAATTTTTGGTCTGTGGGTATAAATATGTGTATTTGGTGACGGAACATAAATATGTTTACATCCCGCCAATTTTTGGTCTGTGGGTATTAAATATGTGTATTTGGTGACGGAACACAAATATGTTTACATCCCGCCAATTTTTGGTCTGTGGGTATAAATATGTGAACATGGTGACGGAACATAAATATGTTTACATCGAGCCAATTTTTGGTCTGTGGGTATAAATATGTGTATTTGGTGACGAAACACAAATATGTTTACATCCCGCCAATTTTTGGTCTGTGGGTATAAATATGTGTACATGGTGACGGAACACAAATATGTTTACATGCCAATTTTTTTGTTAAATTGTATTTGGTGACGGAACATAAATATGTTTACATCCCGCCAATTTTTGGTCTGTGGGTATTAAATATGTGTATTTGGTGACGGAACACAAATATGTTTACATCCCGCCAATTTTTGGTCTGTGGGTATAAATATGTGTATTTGGTGACGAAACACAAATATGTTTACATTGGGCCAATTTTTGGTCTGTGGGTATAAATATGTGTACATGGTGACGGAACACAAATATGTTTACATCGAGCCAATTTTTGGTCTGTGGGTATAAATATGTGTATTTGGTGACGGAACATAAATATGTTTACATCGAGCCAATTTTTGGTCTGTGGGTATAAATATGTGTATTTGGTGACGGAACATAAATATGTTTACATCCCGCCAATTTTTGGTCTGTGGGTATAAATATGTGTATTTGGTGACGGAACACAAATATGTTTACATCCCGCCAATTTTTGGTCTGTGGGTATAAATATGTGTACATGGTGACGGAACATAAATATGTTTACATCGAGCCAATTTTTGGTCTGTGGGTATAAATATGTGTATTTGGTGACGGAACACAAATATGTTTACATCCCGCCAATTTTTGGTCTGTGGGTATAAATATGTGAACATGGTGACGGAACATAAATATGTTTACATCGAGCCAATTTTTGGTCTGTGGGTATAAATATGTGTATTTGGTGACGGAACACAAATATGTTTACATCCCGCCAATTTTTGGTCTGTGGGTATAAATATGTGTATATGGTGACGGAACATAAATATGTTTACATCGCGCCAATTTTTGGTCTGTGGGTATAAATATGTGTATTTGGTGACGAAACACAAATATGTTTACATCCCGCCAATTTTTGGTCTGTGGGTATAAATATGTGTATTTGGTGACGGAACATAAATATGTTTACATTCCGCCAATTTTTGGTCTGTGGGTATAAATATGTGTATTTGGTGACGGAACATAAATATGTTTACATCCCGCCAATTTTTGGTCTGTGGGTATTAAATATGTGTATTTGGTGACGAAACACAAATATGTTTACATCCCGCCAATTTTTGGTCTGTGGGTATAAATATGTGTACATGGTGACGGAACATAAATATGTTTACATCGAGCCAATTTTTGGTCTGTGGGTATAAATATGTGTATTTGGTGACGGAACACAAATATGTTTACATCCCGCCAATTTTTGGTCTGTGGGTATTAAATATGTGTATTTGGTGACGGAACACAAATATGTTTACATCCCGCCAATTTTTGGTCTGTGGGTATAAATATGTGTACATGGTGACGGAACATAAATATTTTTACATCGAGCCAATTTTTGGTCTGTGGGTATAAATATGTGTATTTGGTGACGGAACACAAATATGTTTACATCCCGCCAATTTTTGGTCTGTGGGTATAAATATGTGTACATGGTGACGAAACACAAATATGTTTACATCCCGCCAATTTTTGGTCTGTGGGTATAAATATGTGTACATGGTGACGGAACATAAATATGTTTACATCGAGCCAATTTTTGGTCTGTGGGTATAAATATGTGTATTTGGTGACGGAACATAAATATGTTTACATCCCGCCAATTTTTGGTCTGTGGGTATAAATATGTGTATTTGGTGACGAAACACAAATATGTTTACATCCCGCCAATTTTTGGTCTGTGGGTATAAATATGTGTACATGGTGACGGAACATAAATATGTTTACATCGAGCCAATTTTTGGTCTGTGGGTATAAATATGTGTATTTGGTGACGGAACATAAATATGTTTACATCCCGCCAATTTTTGGTCTGTGGGTATAAATATGTGTATTTGGTGACGGAACATAAATATGTTTACATCCCGCCAATTTTTGGTCTGTGGGTATAAATATGTGTATTTGGTGACGGAACACAAATATGTTTACATCCCGCCAATTTTTGGTCTGTGGGTATAAATATGTGTACATGGTGACGGAACACAAATATGTTTACATCGAGCCAATTTTTGGTCTGTGGGTATAAATATGTGTATTTGGTGACGGAACATAAATTTGTTTACATCGAGCCAATTTTTGGTCTGTGGGTATAAATATGTGTATTTGGTGACGAAACACAAATATGTTTACATCCCGCCAATTTTTGGTCTGTGGGTATAAATATGTGTATATGGTGACGGAACATAAATATGTTTACATCGAGCCAATTTTTGGTCTGTGGGTATAAATATGTGTATTTGGTGACGGAACACAAATATGTTTACATTGGGCCAATTTTTGGTCTGTGGGTATAAATATGTGTATTTGGTGACGGAACACAAATATGTTTACATCCCGCCAATTTTTGGTCTGTGGGTATAAATATGTGTATTTGGTGACGGAACACAAATATGTTTACATCCCGCCAATTTTTGGTCTGTGGGTATAAATATGTGTATTTGGTGACGGAACACAAATATGTTTACATCCCGCCAATTTTTGGTCTGTGGGTATAAATATGTGTATTTGGTGACGGAACACAAATATGTTTACATCGCGCCAATTTTTGGTCTGTGGGTATAAATATGTGTATTTGGTGACGAAACACAAATATGTTTACATCCCGCCAATTTTTGGTCTGTGGGTATAAATATGTGTACATGGTGACGAAACACAAATATGTTTACATTGAGCCAATTTTTGGTCTGTGGGTATAAATATGTGAACATGGTGACGGAACATAAATATGTTTACATCGAGCCAATTTTTGGTCTGTGGGTATAAATATGTGTATTTGGTGACGAAACACAAATATGTTTACATCGCGCCAATTTTTGGTCTGTGGGTATAAATATGTGTATTTGGTGACGAAACACAAATATGTTTACATCCCGCCAATTTTTGGTCTGTGGGTATAAATATGTGTACATGGTGACGAAACACAAATATGTTTACATTGAGCCAATTTTTGTGTGTGTGTGTGTGTGTGTGTGTGTGTGTGTGTGTGTGTGTGTGTGTGTGTGTGTGTGTGTTTACATCCCGCCAATTTTTGGTCTGTGGGTATAAATATGTGTATATGGTGACGAAACACAAATATGTTTACATCCCGCCAATTTTTGGTCTGTGGGTATTAAATATGTGTATTTGGTGACGAAACACAAATATGTTTAAAAACGTGATATTTTTTGGAGCGGCGGAGATATGTCGTTTGTTGAAACGTGAAATTCGATGTCGTTCCAAAAAGGCCTAAGTCCGCCAGAAAATAGTAAAAAAATTTCTCATGTTAAATACACTAACTTTTTCATTTTCATGATTTTATTGAAATTAAAAAATAAAAAAAAATTTGGGGCAAAAGTTCAAATACACAGAAATCGTAATACAGTGAAAATCGTAACTATACATAAAATAACAGTTTGCTTCAATTTTGTTCTTCTGTTGGGTAAATTAATTATAAATAAAAACATTGCGTATTCCCTCTTCATTTAAATAAAAAATTCTTCTTGGTTGCAGCTTGGACATTTTGGATTAATATTTTCATTTTCTTCCGTTTCAATTTTTTCTTGGTTGTGGGCCACAATTTGATCCCAACATGTACCACAAATGTTTACGTGATTGCACGGGCGCAACAAAACACACTTTGGATTTGTTAGGCACACATTGCATGGATTCATTTGAACCAATGATCTATCAGATATCTGACTTGAGCTCGAAGCATTCGATGAAAGTGACGATGTGGAAGATTTCATATCAGAGGTCATTTCAGTTAAGTTGCTTTCATTGTCCACATTTTCAAGGAAGTCCTGCTTTGAAAAACGGTCATCTAGGGAAACAGTGCATGTCAGAAATCCCTGTATGTCTATATCACCTCTTTCAAAAAGATCCATTGCGTTCATTATTTTTGTTGAGCGATCCTGAAGAAAAAAAATTGAGTTAGCAAATTATTTTTAATGATTAACTTAAAATGTATGCAACTTACACGTAAGTTCTTCTTCTGTGGCAAATTTGCATTACCACCATTTTGAAAGAGTAAAGCAAACTCTCGACTTTTTTCATATTCTGCATCAATCAGACATTGCACAAATTTAAAAAAGTGCCCATTTGCTCGAATTTTATTTCCTAAATTCAAATTGTAAGCTTCTACTGAGCTCGTGGTTCTTGTTGACCGCTTAAACACAGATATGCTTTTGGGTCCCTCCTATAAAATTATGATTTAACATTAATAAGTAAAATACAACTCAAATTTTAAACAATAAATAAAACATACCTTTTTAAGCCACTGTCTCTTAAAATATTTTAAAAATGGAGAAAACAGCTTCTTATCCAAGTTAAATGCTTCGCATTTTAAAATGTTAAATCCTTCGACAATTTTGCTTTCTGGTAAAAGCGGCAAATGCAAGAATTTCATAAAAATCATATAAGCGTTCTTATTGGATTTCAGCGTGTTCTCAAACCCAGTCGATTGCTTGGCATTTCTCTTGCAAGCTTGCGTAAAATGAAACCAACAGGCGTAAAAATTCATGTTAGGATGCAGGCCTTTTAACGCGTTACGCATTGCCCTTTCGTAATCCGATATAAAGGATGCTCCCTTAAGGCAGCAAATGTTCAAGTCTATGTATGTGAACAAATGCTGATAACACAGCTCCGTTTTGCGAGTCATCAAAACAAAAATAAAAGGAGTTATCAAATAAAAAAAATAATGTTATTATGATCAGTAAATAAAGAGTAGAATAAGAAAAAATTTACCTTCTGCAAAAATTTAATATAAATTATTAAAAGTTGCTTAAAGTCTCCAAAAGGGCACACTTTAAATGTAGCATCAATTAAATAATGTCTATTATGCTCCTCAATATTGGCTTGCATCAAGGCAATGACCTTGTCTGATGAAAATATGCAATAGGCGAACGAGCTCGATGTGTAAACTTTTTTATAAAACTGATTTGCGGTATTTCCCTTGGTCATTCCAAAGCGGCTCATAATATTTTCGTCTTGAAAAGCTTCTAGAACATTCTCTGCAGAAGATGGAGACTTCGGCAAGATAGGCTGTCTTTTCCTTTGCAAAGTGCGCTTGCAAGAGTCGTAATTTATTTCGATCTCCGCTTCACCATTTGTTTTCCTTATTAATTTAATAGAAAAATAATACATCAGTCTGTGTGCATTTTTGTCTGCCCGCATGCATATAAATATGTATGTATGTATATGAGAATAAACATATTTACATTAATACAATATGCTTGTATACGGATGTATTTACATACGCATCGTCTCTATACATCAGTGTCGGGCACAAGTCGGAATTCGTATGCACGCGTGCATAGGCGCTTTACCACACACGTACACACACGTACAGCGCAAATTGTAAAAGTATGATGTATGATAGTATGTGTGGTGCCCACCATGGCTATACATACATGTGTACATACATATGTACATACATTTACGGCATTCCACGTAGAGATGATGCGTATGTTCAAATATATATTTATGTAATTATGTTTATTCTTACATATTATGTATTACTAGAAGTTCAGCTAATATACAATATTGTATTAACTTACTCAGCAAGAACATCATTGAACACTTTTTTTGGTATCGAAATTTCTATTGTTTTCGCACTTCAGTTTTATTTCACTAAGAGCACTGATTTTTTCCATTTCATGATTCTGAGGGCCATGACTATGCATAACAATTTCAGAATTTGAGTAAACCCTAGATTTGTCTGCAGTTAAATAAACTTTGGCTTTACAGAATTTGACCCGGCACACATATGTGGTTTCGCCTGCTTTCAATTGTTTGTTTTTTACATAAATTTGTTGATCACATAAAGTAAACAACAGTACCGAACCTGCTCGGCTTCCTTCTCTAAATTCAAATTTAATATTTGTATGGTCCATGATGTTCTTTGTTTCAGTAACCGAATCGAAATGAATTCAGCAGAATAACTCCGCACACTTTTGGCGCGCGCCTCGTACGCTTTGCCTATTACACAGGAAAAAATCTATACCAAAGATTCTATATATGAACATTTTTAATTGCAATAAATAATTTACATATGTACATATAAAATTATAAATTTATATTACTTTAAATACAGTACGGAATCTAACACAAATTTTTGTTTAATGAAATTAACTTTTAATATATATATTTAATATATTAGTATATATAACTAGCTATATTTGCGCAAAAAGAAAAAGGTTTTTTACTGTGTGCATTAACAGTTAAAGAACCACATATAGATAAAGAGGTGAAGAAATAGAGTAACGCAAAAGAAAAAAAACAGGGAGAAGACAAAATGCAGCATCGCACATGTGTATGTACATACATATGTACATACATCTGTAAAAAAAACTGTGTATATTTATGTATGTATTTTTGTATGTATATAAAAGCAAATAAATCCGTTTTACTATACACTTGGAAAGTTAGTATTTTAATTATGCCATGAAATAAGTAATGCATGGAATAAAGCATATGACCCCAAGCTGAGTAGTCGTATAGCCATGTCCGTCTGTCCATGCAAACTAATTTTTCAGTTTGAGCTATTGAGCTGAGCAGCAAATAAAAAAAAAACAGTAGGCCTTGCAAGTGTATATAATTGTTTTTTTTTGGTTTTTTTGTCTTTGGTGTAACTACACAATTTGCTTAAAATCGCTGCGCGGAGATATGTCGTTTTAAAGCGACATACCTCCGCGCGGAGATATGTCGTCTCAAAACGACATATCTCCGCTCGGAGATATGTCGCTTGTGGAGCGGCGGAGATATGTCGTTTCTAAGCGTCATATCTCCGCGCGGAGATATGTCGCTTATGGAGCGGCGGAGATATGTCGTTTTAAAGCGCCATATCTCCGCGCGGAGCTATGACGCTCAGAAACGACATATCTCCGCCGCTAAACAAGCGACATATCTCCGCCGAAAAAATGTACTGGGCGGAGATATGTCGTCGGAGATATGTCGCTATGCCGTGTGTGTGTGTGTGTGTGTGTGTGTGTGTGTGTGTGTGTGTGTGTGTGTGTGTGTGTGTGTGTGCGGCAAATGCAAGAATTTCATAAAAATCATATAAGCGTTCTTATTGGATTTCAGCGTGTTCTCAAACCCAGTCGATTGCTTGGCATTTCTCTTGCAAGCTTGCGTAAAATGAAACCAACAGGCGTAAAAATTCATGTTAGGATGCAGGCCTTTTAACGCGTTACGCATTGCCCTTTCGTAATCCGATATAAAGGATGCTCCCTTAAGGCAGCAAATGTTCAAGTCTATGTATGTGAACAAATGCTGATAACACAGCTCCGTTTTGCGAGTCATCAAAACAAAAATAAAAGGAGTTATCTAATAAAAAAAATAATGTTATTATGATCAGTAAATAAAGAGTAGAATAAGAAAAAATTTACCTTCTGCAAATATTTAATATAAATTATTAAAAGTTGCTTAAAGTCTCCAAAAGGGCACACTTTAAATGTAGCATCAATTAAATAATGTCTATTATGCTCCTCAATATTGGCTTGCATCAAGGCAATGACCTTGTCTGATGAAAATATGCAATAGGCGAACGAGCTCGATGTGTAAACTTTTTTATAAAACTGATTTGCGGTATTTCCCTTGGTCATTCCAAAGCGGCTCATAATATTTTCGTCTTGAAAAGCTTCTAGAACATTCTCTGCAGAAGATGGAGACTTCGGCAAGATAGGCTGTCTTTTCCTTTGCAAAGTGCGCTTGCAAGAGTCGTAATTTATTTCGATCTCCGCTTCACCATTTGTTTTCCTTATTAATTTAATAGAAAAATAATACATCAGTCTGTGTGCATTTTTGTCTGCCCGCATGCATATAAATATGTATGTATGTATATGAGAATAAACATATTTACATTAATACAATATGCTTGTATACGGATGTATTTACATACGCATCGTCTCTATACATCAGTGTCGGGCACAAGTCGGAATTCGTATGCACGCGTGCATAGGCGCTTTACCACACACGTACACACACGTACAGCGCAAATTGTAAAAGTATGATGTATGATAGTATGTGTGGTGCCCACCATGGCTATACATACATGTGTACATACATATGTACATACATTTACGGCATTCCACGTAGAGATGATGCGTATGTTCAAATATATATTTATGTAATTATGTTTATTCTTACATATTATGTATTACTAGAAGTTCAGCTAATATACAATATTGTATTAACTTACTCAGCAAGAACATCATTGAACACTTTTTTGGTATCGAAATTGCTATTGTTTTCGCACTTCAGTTTTATTTCACTAAGAGCACTGATTTTTTCCATTTCATGATTCTGAGGGCCATGACTATGCATAACAATTTCAGAATTTGAGTAAACCCTAGATTTGTCTGCAGTTAAATAAACTTTGGCTTTACAGAATTTGACCCGGCACACATATGTGGTTTCGCCTGCTTTCAATTGTTTGTTTTTTACATAAATTTGTTGATCACATAAAGTAAACAACAGTACCGAACCTGCTCGGCTTCCTTCTCTAAATTCAAATTTAATATTTGTATGGTCCATGATGTTCTTTGTTTCAGTAACCGAATCGAAATGAATTCAGCAGAATAACTCCGCACACTTTTGGCGCGCGCCTCGTACGCTTTGCCTATTACACAGGAAAAAATCTATACCAAAGATTCTATATATGAACATTTTTAATTGCAATAAATAATTTACATATGTACATATAAAATTATAAATTTATATTACTTTAAATACAGTACGGAATCTAACACAAATTTTTGTTTAATGAAATTAACTTTTAATATATATATTTAATATATTAGTATATATAACTAGCTATATTTGCGCAAAAGAAAAAGGTTTTTTACTGTGTGCATTAACAGTTAAAGAACCACATATAGATAAAGAGGTGAAGAAATAGAGTAACGCAAAAAGAAAAAAACAGGGGAGAAGACAAAATGCAGCATCGCACATGTGTATGTACATACATATGTACATACATCTGTAAAAAAAACTGTGTATATTTATGTATGTATTTTTGTATGTATATAAAAGCAAATAAATCCGTTTTACTATACACTTGGAAAGTGTATTTTAATTATGCCATGAAATAAGTAATGCATGGAATAAAGCATATGACCCCAAGCTGAGTAGTCGTATAGCCATGTCCGTCTGTCCATGCAAACTAATTTTTCAGTTTGAGCTATTGAGCTGAGCAGCAAATAAACAAAAAAAAAACAGTAGGCCTTGCAAGTGTATATAATTGTTTTTTTTTTGTCTTTGGTGTAACTACACAATTTGCTTAAAATCGCTGCGCGGAGATATGTCGTTTTAAAGCGACATACCTCCGCGCGGAGATATGTCGTCTCAAAACGACATATCTCCGCTCGGAGATATGTCGCTTGTGGAGCGGCGGAGATATGTCGTTTCTAAGCGTCATATCTCCGCGCGGAGATATGTCGCTTATGGAGCGGCGGAGATATGTCGTTTTAAAGCGCCATATCTCCGCGCGGAGCTATGACGCTCAGAAACGACATATCTCCGCCGGCTAAAAAAACGACATATCTCCGCCGAAAAAATGTACTGGGCGGAGATATGTCGTCGGAGATATGTCGCTATGCCGTGTGTGTGTGTGTGTGTGTGTGTGTGTGTGTGTGTGTGTGTGTGTGTGTGTGTGTGTGTGTGTGTGTGTGTGTGTGTGTGTGTGTGTGTGTGTGTGTGTGTGTGTGTGTGTGTGTGTGTGTGTGTGTGTGTGTGTGTGTGTGTGTGTGTGTGTGTGTGTGTGTGTGTGTGTGTGTGTGTGTGTGTGTGTGTGTGTGTGTGTGTGTGTGTGTGTGTGTGTGTGTGTGTGTGTGTGTGTGTGTGTGTGTGTGTGTGTGTGTGTGTGTGTGTGTGTGTGTGTGTGTGTGTGTGTGTGTGTGTGTGTGTGTGTGTGTGTGTGTGTGTGTGTGTGTGTGTGTGTGTGTGTGTGTGTGTGTGTGTGTGTGTGTGTGTGTGTGTGTGTGTGTGTGTGTGTGTGTGTGTGTGTGTGTGTGTGTGTGTGTGTGTGTGTGTGTGTGTGTGTGTGTGTGTGTGTGTGTGTGTGTGTGTGTGTGTGTGTGTGTGTGTGTGTGTGTGTGTGTGTGTGTGTGTGTGTGTGTGTGTGTGTGTGTGTGTGTGTGTGTGTGTGTGTGTGTGTGTGTGTGTGTGTGTGTGTGTGTGTGTGTGTGTGTGTGTGTGTGTGTGTGTGTGTGTGTGTGTGTGTGTGTGTGTGTGTGTGTGTGTGTGTGTGTGTGTGTGTGTGTGTGTGTGTGTGTGTGTGTGTGTGTGTGTGTGTGTGTGTGTGTGTGTGTGTGTGTGTGTGTGTGTGTGTGTGTGTGTGTGTGTGTGTAGTATGTTTCGTGTTTTGTGTCTGTGGGTGTAGTGTGTGTGTGTGTGATAAATGTGTGTTGTTGTGATTGTGTGTCTGTGGGTGTAAATATGTGTGTGTGTGTGAGAACATAAATGTGTTTTGTCGTGTTTTTGTGTGTGTGGGTATAAATGTGTGTATTTGTGTGACGGACATAAATATGTTTACATCGAGCCAATTTTTGGTCTGTGGGTATAAATATGTGTATTTGGTGACGGAACATAAATATGTTTACATCCCGCCAATTTTTGGTCTGTGGGTATAAATATGTGTATTTGGTGACGGAACATAAATATGTTTACATCCCGCCAATTTTTGGTCTGTGGGTATAAATCTGTGTATTTGGTGACGGAACACAAATATGTTTACATCCCGCCAATTTTTGGTCTGTGGGTATAAATATGTGTATTTGGTGACGGAACATAAATATGTTTACATCCCGCCAATTTTTGGTCTGTGGGTATAAATATGTGTATTTGGTGACGGAACATAAATATGTTTACATCCCGCCAATTTTTGGTCTGTGGGTATAAATATGTGAACATGGTGACGGAACATAAATATGTTTACATCGAGCCAATTTTTGGTCTGTGGGTATAAATATGTGTATTTGGTGACGAAACACAAATATGTTTACATCCCGCAAATTTTTGGTCTGTGGGTATAAATATGTGTACATGGTGCCGGAACATAAATATGTTTACATCGAACCAATTTTTGGTCTGTGGGTACAAATATGTGAACATGGTGACGGAACATAAATATGTTTTCATCGAGCCAATTTTTGGTCTGTGGGTATAAATATGTGTATTTGGTGACGAAACACAAATATGTTTACATCCCGCCAATTTTTGGTCTGTGGGTATAAATATGTGTACATGGTGACGGAACATAAATATGTTTACATCGAACCAATTTTTGGTCTGTGGGTATAAATATGTGTATTTGGTGACGGAACATAAATATGTTTACATTCCGCCAATTTTTGGTCTGTGGGTATTAAATATGTGTATTTGGTGACGGAACACAAATATGTTTACATCCCGCCAATTTTTGGTCTGTGGGTATAAATATGTGTATTTGGTGACGAAACACAAATATGTTTACATCCCGCCAATTTTTGGTCTGTGGGTATAAATATGTGTATTTGGTGACGGAACACAAATATGTTTACATTGGGCCAATTTTTGGTCTGTGGGTATAAATATGTGTATTTGGTGACGGAACATAAATATGTTTACATCCCGCCAATTTTTGGTCTGTGGGTATTAAATATGTGTATTTGGTGACGGAACACAAATATGTTTACATCCCGCCAATTTTTGGTCTGTGGGTATAAATATGTGAACATGGTGACGGAACATAAATATGTTTACATCGAGCCAATTTTTGGTCTGTGGGTATAAATATGTGTACTTGGTGACGAAACACAAATATGTTTACATCCCGCCAATTTTTGGTCTGTGGGTATAAATATGTGTACATGGTGACGGAACACAAATATAAAATATGTTTACATTGAGCCAATTTTTGGTCTGTGGGTATAAATATGTGTTTTACATGGTGACGAAACATAAATATGTTTATACCCACAGACCAAAATTTGGGCGGGGGTATAAACATATTTGTGTTTCGTCACCAAATACACATATTTATACCCACAGACCAAAATTTGGCTCGATAAATTATGTTCCGTCACCATGTTCACATATTTATACCCACAGACCAAAAGATGTAAACATATTGTGTTCACCAAATACACATATTTAAACAGACCAAAATTGGCGGGATGTAAACATATTTATGTTCCGTCACCAAATACACATATTTATACCCACAGACCAAAAATTGGCTGGATGTAAACATATTTGTGTTCGTCACATATTTATACCCACAGACCAAAAATTGGCGGGTTGTAAACATATTTGTGTTCCGTCACCAAATACACATATTTATACCCACAGACCAAAAATTGGCGGGATGTAAACATATTTGTGTTCCGTCACCATGTTCACATATTTATACCCACAGACCAAAAATTGGCGGGATGTAAACATATTTGTGTTCCGTCACCAAATACACATATTTATACCCACAGACCAAAAATTGGTCGGGATAAAAACATATTTATTGTTCCGTCACCAAATACACATATTTATACCCACAGACCAAAAATTGGCGGGATGTAAACATATTTATGTTCCGTCACCAAATACACATATTTATACCCACAGACCAAAAATTGGCGGGATGTAAACATATTTGTGTTTCGTCACCAAATACACATATTTATACCCACAGACCAAAAATTGGCGGGATGTAAACATATTTATGTTCCGTCACCAAATACACATATTTATACCCACAGACCAAAAATTGGCTCGATGTAAACATATTTATGTTCCGTCACCAAATACACATATTTATACCCACAGACCAAAAATTGGCGGGATGTAAACATATTTGTGTTTCGTCACCAAATACACATATTTATACCCACAGACCAAAAATTGGCGGGATGTAAACATATTTATGTTCCGTCACCAAATACACATATTTATACCCACAGACCAAAAATTGGGGGAAAAAAAAACATATTTGTGTTCCGTCACCAAATACACATATTTATACCCACAGACCAAAAATTGGCGGGATGTAAACATATTTGTGTTCCGTCACCAAATACACATTATTTATACCCACAGACCAAAAATTGGCGCGATGTAAACATATTTATGTTCCGTCACCATGTACACATATTTATACCCACAGACCAAAAATTGGCTCAATGTAAACATATTTGTGTTTCGTCACCATGTACACATATTTATACCCACAGACCAAAAATTGGTGGGATGTAAACATATTTGTGTTTCGTCACCAAATACACATATTTATACCCACAGACCAAAAATTGGCTCGATGTAAACATATTTATGTTCCGTCACCATGTTCACATATTTATACCCACAGACCAAAAATTGGCGGGATGTAAACATATTTGTGTTTCGTCACCAAATACACATATTTATACCCACAGACCAAAAATTGGCGGGATGTAAACATATTTGTGTTCCGTCACCAAATACACATATTTATACCCACAGACCAAAAATTTGGCTCGATGTAAACATATTTGTGTTCCTGTAAATACACATATTTATACCCACAGACCAAAAATTGGCGGGATGTAAACATATTTATGTTCCGTCACCAAATACACATATTTATACCCACAGACCAAAAATTGGCCCAATGTAAACATATTTGTGTTCCGTCACCAAATACACATATTTATACCCACAGACCAAAATTGGCGGGATGTAAACATATTTGTGTTTCGTCACCAAATACACATATTTATACCCACAGACCAAAAATTGGCTCGATGTAAACATATTTATGTTCCGTCACCATGTTCACATATTTATACCCACAGACCAAAAATTGGCGGGATGTAAACATATTTGTGTTCCGTCACCAAATACACATATTTATACCCACAGACCAAAAATTGGCGGGATGTAAACATATTTGTGTTCCGTCACCAAATACACATATTTATACCCACAGACCAAAAATTGGCTCGATGTAAACATATTTGTGTTTCGTCACCATGTACACATATTTATACCCACAGACCAAAAATTGGCGGGATGTAAACATATTTGTGTTCCGTCACCAAATACACATATTTATACCCACAGACCAAAAATTGGCTGGATGTAAACATATTTATGTTCCGTCACCATGTACACATATTTATACCCACAGACCAAAAATTGGCTGGATGTAAACATATTTGTGTTCCGTCACCAAATACACATATTTAATACCCACAGACCAAAAATTGGCGGGATGTAAACATATTTGTGTTCCGTCACCAAATACACATATTTATACCCACAGACCAAAAATTGGCTCGATGTAAACATATTTATGTTCCGTCACCATGTACACATATTTATACCCACAGACCAAAAATTGCCGGGATGTAAACATATTTGTGTTCCGTCACCAAATACACATATTTATACCCACAGACCAAAAATTGGCGGGATGTAAACATATTTGTGTTTCGTCACCAAATACACATATTTATACCCACAGACCAAAAATTGGCGGGATGTAAACATATTTGTGTTCCGTCACCAAATACACATATTTATACCCACAGACCAAAAATTGGCTCGATGTAAACATATTTATGTTCCGTCACCAAATACACATATTTATACCCACAGACCAAAAATTGGCTCGATGTAAACATATTTATGTTCCGTCACCATGTACACATATTTATACCCACAGACCAAAAATTGGCGGGATGTAAACATATTTGTGTTTCGTCACCAAATACACATATTTATACCCACAGACCAAAAATTGGCGGGATGTAAACATATTTGTGTTCCGTCACCATGTACACATATTTATACCCACAGACCAAAAATTGCGGGATGTAAACATATTTGTGTTCCGTCACCAAATACACATATTTATACCCACAGACCAAAAATTGGCGGGATGTAAACATATTTATGTTCCGTCACCATGTACACATATTTATACCCACAGACCAAAAATTGGCTCGATGTAAACATATTTGTGTTCCGTCACCAAATACACATATTTATACCCACAGACCAAAAATTGGCGCGATGTAAACATATTTATGTTTCGTCACCATGTACACATATTTATACCCACAGACCAAAAATTGGCGGGATGTAAACATATTTGTGTTTCGTCACCAAATACACATATTTATACCCACAGACCAAAAATTGGCGGGATGTAAACATATTTATGTTTCGTCACCATATACACATATTTATACCCACAGACCAAAAATTGGCGGGATGTAAACATATTTGTGTTTCGTCACCAAATACACATATTTATACCCACAGACCAAAAATTGGCGGGATGTAAACATATTTGTGTTCCGTCACCAAATACACATATTTATACCCACAGACCAAAAATTGGCGGGATGTAAACATATTTGTGTTCCGTCACCAAATACACATATTTATACCCACAGACCAAAAATTGGCGGGATGTAAACATATTTGTGTTCCGTCACCAAATACACATATTTATACCCACAGACCAAAAATTGGCGGGATGTAAACATATTTGTGTTCCGTCACCAAATACACATATTTAATACCCACAGACCAAAAATTGGCGGGATGTAAACATATTTGTGTTTCGTCACCATGTACACATATTTATACCCACAGACCAAAAATTGGCGGGATGTAAACATATTTGTGTTCCGTCACCAAATACACATATTTATACCCACAGACCAAAAATTGGCGGGATGTAAACATATTTATGTTTCCGTCACCAAATACACATATTTATACCCACAGACCAAAAATTGGCTCGATGTAAACATATTTGTGTTTCGTCACCAAATACACATATTTATACCCACAGACCAAAAATTGGCGGGATGTAAACATATTTGTGTTCCGTCACCAAATACACATATTTATACCCACAGACCAAAAATTGGCTCGATGTAAACATATTTATGTTCCGTCACCATGTACACATATTTATACCCACAGACCAAAAATTGGCGGGATGTAAACATATTTGTGTTTCGTCACCAAATACACATATTTATACCCACAGACCAAAAATTGGCGGGATGTAAACATATTTGTGTTCCGTCACCAAATACACATATTTATACCCACAGACCAAAAATTGGCGGGATGTAAACATATTTATGTTCCGTCACCATGTACACATATTTATACCCACAGACCAAAAATTGGCGGGATGTAAACATATTTGTGTTTCGTCACCAAATACACATATTTATACCCACAGACCAAAAATTGGCGGGATGTAAACATATTTGTGTTTCGTCACCAAATACACATATTTATACCCACAGACCAAAAATTGGCGGGATGTAAACATATTTGTGTTCCGTCACCATGTACACATATTTATACCCACAGACCAAAAATTGGCGGGATGTAAACATATTTGTGTTCCGTCACCAAATACACATATTTATACCCACAGACCAAAAATTGGCTCGATGTAAACATATTTATGTTCCGTCACCATGTACACATATTTATACCCACAGACCAAAAATTGGCGGGATGTAAACATATTTGTGTTTCGTCACCAAATACACATATTTATACCCACAGACCAAAAATTGGCGGGATGTAAACATATTTGTGTTCCGTCACCAAATACACATATTTATACCCACAGACCAAAAATTGGCGGGATGTAAACATATTTATGTTCCGTCACCATATACACATATTTATACCCACAGACCAAAAATTGGCGGGATGTAAACATATTTGTGTTTCGTCACCAAATACACATATTTATACCCACAGACCAAAAATTGGCGGGATGTAAACATATTTGTGTTCCGTCACCAAATACACATATTTATACCCACAGACCAAAAATTGGCGGGATGTAAACATATTTATGTTCCGTCACCATATACACATATTTATACCCACAGACCAAAAATTGGCGGGATGTAAACATATTTGTGTTCCGTCACCAAATACATATATTTATACCCACAGACCAAAAATTGGCGGGATGTAAACATATTTGTGTTCCGTCACCAAATACACATATTTATACCCACAGACCAAAAATTGGCGGGATGTAAACATATTTGTGTTCCGTCACCAAATACACATATTTATACCCACAGACCAAAAATTGGCTCGATGTAAACATATTTATGTTCCGTCACCATGTACACATATTTATACCCACAGACCAAAAATTGGCCCGATGTAAACATATTTGTGTTTCGTCACCATGTACACATATTTATACCCACAGACCAAAAATTGGCGGGATGTAAACATATTTGTGTTTCGTCACCAAATACACATATTTATACCCACAGACCAAAAATTGGCTCGATGTAAACATATTTATGTTCCGTCACCATGTACACATATTTATACCCACAGACCAAAAATTGGCGGGATGTAAACATATTTGTGTTCCGTCACCAAATACACATATTTAATACCCACAGACCAAAAATTGGCGGGATGTAAACATATTTATGTTCCGTCACCATGTACACATATTTATACCCACAGACCAAAAATTGGCGGGATGTAAACATATTTGTGTTCCGTCACCAAATACACATATTTATACCCACAGACCAAAAATTGGCGGGATGTAAACATATTTGTGTTCCGTCACCATGTACACATATTTATACCCACAGACCAAAAATTGGCGGGATGTAAACATATTTGTGTTCCGTCACCAAATACACATATTTATACCCACAGACCAAAAATTGGCGGGATGTAAACATATTTATGTTCCGTCACCAAATGTACACATATTTATACCCACAGACCAAAAATTGGCGGGATGTAAACATATTTGTGTTTCGTCACCAAATACACATATTTATACCCACAGACCAAAAATTGGCGGGATGTAAACATATTTGTGTTCCGTCACCAAATACACATATTTATACCCACAGACCAAAAATTGGCGGGATGTAAACATATTTGTGTTCCGTCACCAAATACACATATTTATACCCACAGACCAAAAATTGGCGGGATGTAAACATATTTATGTTCCGTCACCAAATACACATATTTATACCCACAGACCAAAAATTGGCGGGATGTAAACATATTTGTGTTCCGTCACCAAATACACATATTTATACCCACAGACCAAAAATTGGCGGGATGTAAACATATTTGTGTTTCGTCACCAAATACACATATTTATACCCACAGACCAAAAATTGGCTCGATGTAAACATATTTATGTTCCGTCACCATGTTCACATATTTATACCCACAGACCAAAAATTGGCGGGATGTAAACATATTTGTGTTCCGTCACCAAATACACATATTTATACCCACAGACCAAAAATTGGCCCGATGTAAACATATTTGTGTTCCGTCACCATGTACACATATTTATACCCACAGACCAAAAATTGGCGGGATGTAAACATATTTGTGTTTCGTCACCAAATACACATATTTATACCCACAGACCAAAAATTGGCTGGATGTAAACATATTTATGTTCCGTCACCATGTACACATATTTATACCCACAGACCAAAAATTGGCGGGATGTAAACATATTTGTGTTCCGTCACCAAATACACATATTTATACCCACAGACCAAAAATTGGCCCGATGTAAACATATTTGTGTTCCGTCACCAAATACACATATTTATACCCACAGACCAAAAATTGGCTCGATGTAAACATATTTGTGTTCCGTCACCATATACACATATTTATACCCACAGACCAAAAATTGGCGGGATGTAAACATATTTGTGTTTCGTCACCAAATACACATATTTATACCCACAGACCAAAAATTGGCTGGATGTAAACATATTTATGTTCCGTCACCATGTATACACATATTTATACCCACAGACCAAAAATTGGCGGGATGTAAACATATTTGTGTTCCGTCACCAAATACACATATTTATACCCACAGACCAAAAATTGGCGGGATGTAAACATATTTGTGTTCCGTCACCAAATACACATATTTAATACCCACAGACCAAAAATTGGCGGGATGTAAACATATTTGTGTTTCGTCACCATGTACACATATTTATACCCACAGACCAAAAATTGGCGGGATGTAAACATATTTGTGTTTCGTCACCATGTACACATATTTATACCCACAGACCAAAAATTGGCGGGATGTAAACATATTTGTGTTTCGTCACCAAATACACATATTTATACCCACAGACCAAAAATTGGTTCGATGTAAACATATTTATGTTCCGTCACCATGTACACATATTTATACCCACAGACCAAAAATTGGCGGGATGTAAACATATTTGTGTTCCGTCACCAAATACACATATTTATACCCACAGACCAAAAATTGGCGGGATGTAAACATATTTGTGTTCCGTCACCAAATACACATATTTATACCCACAGACCAAAAATTGGCGGGATGTAAACATATTTGTGTTTCCGTCACCAAATACACATATTTATACCCACAGACCAAAAATTGGCGGGATGTAAACATATTTGTGTTCCGTCACCATGTACACATATTTATACCCACAGACCAAAAATTGGCGGGATGTAAACATATTTATGTTCCGTCACCAAATACACATATTTATACCCACAGACCAAAAATTGGCGGGATGTAAACATATTTGTGTTCCGTCACCAAATACACATATTTATACCCACAGACCAAAAATTGGCGGGATGTAAACATATTTGTGTTCCGTCACCAAATACACATATTTATACCCACAGACCAAAAATTGGCTCGATGTAAACATATTTATGTTCCGTCACCATGTACACATATTTATACCCACAGACCAAAAATTGGCGGGATGTAAACATATTTGTGTTTCGTCACCAAATACACATATTTATACCCACAGACCAAAAATTGGCGGGATGTAAACATATTTATGTTCCGTCACCATGTACACATATTTATACCCACAGACCAAAAATTGGCGGGATGTAAACATATTTGTGTTTCGTCACCATGTACACATATTTATACCCACAGACCAAAAATTGGCGGGATGTAAACATATTTGTGTTTCGTCACCAAATACACATATTTATACCCACAGACCAAAAATTGGCTGGATGTAAACATATTTGTGTTCCGTCACCATGTACACATATTTATACCCACAGACCAAAAATTGGCGGGATGTAAACATATTTGTGTTCCGTCACCAAATACACATATTTATACCCACAGACCAAAAATTGGCGGGATGTAAACATATTTATGTTCCGTCACCAAATACACATATTTATACCCACAGACCAAAAATTGGCGGGATGTAAACATATTTGTGTTTCGTCACCATGTACACATATTTATACCCACAGACCAAAAATTGGCTCGATGTAAACATATTTGTGTTTCGTCACCAAATACACATATTTATACCCACAGACCAAAAATTGGCGGGATGTAAACATATTTGTGTTCCGTCACCAAATACACATATTTAATACCCACAGACCAAAAATTGGCTGGATGTAAACATATTTGTGTTCCGTCACCAAATACACATATTTATACCCACAGACCAAAAATTGGCGGGATGTAAACATATTTGTGTTCCGTCACCAAATACACATATTTATACCCACAGACCAAAAATTGGCGGGATGTAAACATATTTGTGTTCCGTCACCAAATACACATATTTATACCCACAGACCAAAAATTGGCGGGATGTAAACATATTTGTGTTCCGTCACCAAATACACATATTTATACCCACAGACCAAAAATTGGCTCGATGTAAACATATTTGTGTTTCGTCACCAAATACACATATTTATACCCACAGACCAAAAATTGGCGGGATGTAAACATATTTGTGTTCCGTCACCAAATACACATATTTAATACCCACAGACCAAAAATTGGCGGGATGTAAACATATTTATGTTCCGTCACCAAATACACATATTTATACCCACAGACCAAAAATTGGCTCGATGTAAACATATTTATGTTCCGTCACCATGTTCACATATTTATACCCACAGACCAAAAATTGGCGGGATGTAAACATATTTGTGTTCCGTCACCAAATACACATATTTATACCCACAGACCAAAAATTGGCGGGATGTAAACATATTTGTGTTCCGTCACCAAATACACATATTTATACCCACAGACCAAAAATTGGCTGGATGTAAACATATTTGTGTTCCGTCACCAAATACACATATTTATACCCACAGACCAAAAATTGGTTCGATGTAAACATATTTGTGTTCCGTCACCAAATACACATATTTATACCCACAGACCAAAAATTGGCGGGATGTAAACATATTTATGTTCCGTCACCATGTACACATATTTATACCCACAGACCAAAAATTGGCGGGATGTAAACATATTTGTGTTCCGTCACCAAATACACATATTTATACCCACAGACCAAAAATTGGCGGGATGTAAACATATTTGTGTTCCGTCACCAAATACACATATTTATACCCACAGACCAAAAATTGGCGGGATGTAAACATATTTGTGTTTCCGTCACCAATACACATATTTATACCCACAGACCAAAAATTGGCGGGATGTAAACATATTTGTGTTCCGTCACCAAATACACATATTTATACCCACAGACCAAAAATTGGCGGGATGTAAACATATTTGTGTTCCGTCACCAAATACACATATTTATACCCACAGACCAAAAATTGGCTCGATGTAAACATATTTGTGTTTCGTCACCATGTACACATATTTATACCCACAGACCAAAAATTGGCGGGATGTAAACATATTTGTGTTTCGTCACCAAATACACATATTTATACCCACAGACCAAAAATTGGCGGGATGTAAACATATTTATGTTCCGTCACCAAATACACATATTTATACCCACAGACCAAAAATTGGCGGGATGTAAACATATTTGTGTTCCGTCACCAAATACACATATTTATACCCACAGACCAAAAATTGGCGGGATGTAAACATATTTGTGTTCCGTCACCAAATACACATATTTATACCCACAGACCAAAAATTGGCGGGATGTAAACATATTTGTGTTCCGTCACCAAATACACATATTTATACCCACAGACCAAAAATTGGCGGGATGTAAACATATTTGTGTTCCGTCACCAAATACACATATTTATACCCACAGACCAAAAATTGGCTCGATGTAAACATATTTATGTTCCGTCACCATGTACACATATTTATACCCACAGACCAAAAATTGGCGGGATGTAAACATATTTGTGTTTCGTCACCATGTACACATATTTATACCCACAGACCAAAAATTGGCGGGATGTAAACATATTTGTGTTTCGTCACCAAATACACATATTTATACCCACAGACCAAAAATTGGCGGGATGTAAACATATTTATGTTCCGTCACCAAATACACATATTTATACCCACAGACCAAAAATTGGCGGGATGTAAACATATTTGTGTTCCGTCACCAAATACACATATTTATACCCACAGACCAAAAATTGGCGGGATGTAAACATATTTGTGTTCCGTCACCAAATACACATATTTATACCCACAGACCAAAAATTGGCGGGATGTAAACATATTTGTGTTCCGTCACCAAATACACATATTTATACCCACAGACCAAAAATTGGCGGGATGTAAACATATTTGTGTTCCGTCACCAAATACACATATTTATACCCACAGACCAAAAATTGGCGGGATGTAAACATATTTGTGTTCCGTCACCAAATACACATATTTATACCCACAGACCAAAAATTGGCGGGATGTAAACATATTTGTGTTTCCGTCACCAAATACACATATTTATACCCACAGACCAAAAATTGGCGGGATGTAAACATATTTGTGTTCCGTCACCAAATACACATATTTATACCCACAGACCAAAAATTGGCGGGATGTAAACATATTTGTGTTCCGTCACCAAATACACATATTTATACCCACAGACCAAAAATTGTCTCGATGTAAACATATTTGTGTTCCGTCACCAAATACACATATTTATACCCACAGACCAAAAATTGGCGGGATGTAAACATATTTGTGTTCCGTCACCAAATACACATATTTATACCCACAGACCAAAAATTGGCGGGATGTAAACATATTTGTGTTCCGTCACCATGTACACATATTTATACCCACAGACCAAAAATTGGCGGGATGTAAACATATTTGTGTTCCGTCACCAAATACACATATTTATACCCACAGACCAAAAATTGGCGGGATGTAAACATATTTGTGTTCCGTCACCAAATACACATATTTATACCCACAGACCAAAAATTGGTGGCCGATGTAAACATATTTGTGTTCCGTCACCAAATACACATATTTATACCCACAGACCCACAAAATTGGCGGGATGTAAACATATTTGTGTTCCGTCACCAAATACACATATTTATACCCACAGACCAAAAATTGGCGGGATGTAAACATATTTGTGTTCCGTCACCAAATACACATATTTATACCCACAGACCAAAAATTGGCGGGATGTAAACATATTTGTGTTTCGTCACTATGTACACATATTTATACCCACAGACCAAAAATTGGCGGGATGTAAACATATTTGTGTTCCGTCACCAAATACACATATTTATACCCACAGACCAAAAATTGGCGGGATGTAAACATATTTGTGTTCCGTCACCAAATACACATATTTATACCCACAGACCAAAAATTGGCGGGATGTAAACATATTTGTGTTTCGTCACTATGTACACATATTTATACCCACAGACCAAAAATTGGCGGGATGTAAACATATTTGTGTTCCGTCACCAAATACACATATTTATACCCACAGACCAAAAATTGGCGGGATGTAAACATATTTGTGTTCCGTCACCAATGTACACATATTTATACCCACAGACCAAAAATTGGCGGGATGTAAACATATTTGTGTTCCGTCACCAAATACACATATTTATACCCACAGACCAAAAATTGGCGGATGTAAATAATTTTGTTGTTTCGTCACCATGTACACATATTTATATACCCACAGACCAAAAATTGGCGGGATGTAAACATTTTATTTGTGTTCCGTCACCAAATACACATATTTATACCCACAGACCAAAAATTGGCGGGATGTAAACATATTTATGTTCCGTCACCAAATACACATATTTATACCCACAGACCAAAAATTGGCCGGATGTAAACATATTTGTGTTCCGTCACCAAATACACATATTTATACCCACAGACCAAAAATTGGCGGGATGTAAACATATTTGTGTTTCGTCACCAAATACACATATTTATACCCACAGACCAAAAATTGGCGGGATGTAAACATATTTGTGTTCCGTCACCATGTACACATATTTATACCCACAGACCAAAAATTGGCGGGATGTAAACATATTTGTGTTCCGTCACCAAATACACATATTTATACCCACAGACCAAAAATTGGCGGGATGTAAACATATTTATGTTCCGTCACCAAATACACATATTTATACCCACAGACCAAAAATTGGCGGGATGTAAACATATTTATGTTCCGTCACCAAATACACATATTTATACCCACAGACCAAAAATTTGCCCAATGTAAACATATTTGTGTTCCGTCACCAAATACACATATTTATACCCACAGACCAAAAATTGGCGGGATGTAAACATATTTGTGTTCCGTCACCAAATACACATATTTATACCCACAGCTTCCAAAAATTGGGGAAAACATATTTATGTTCCGTCACCATGTACACATATTTATACCCACAGACCAAAAATTGGCGGGATGTAAACATATTTGTGTTCCGTCACCAAATACACATATTTATACCCACAGACCAAAAATTGGCGGGATGTAAACATATTTATGTTCCGTCACCAAATACACATATTTATACCCACAGACCAAAAATTGGCGGGATGTAAACATATTTGTGTTTCGTCACCAAATACACATATTTATACCCACAGACCAAAAATTGGCGGGATGTAAACATATTTGTGTTCCGTCACCAAATACACATATTTATACCCACAGACCAAAAATTGGCGGGATGTAAACATATTTATGTTCCGTCACCAAATACACATATTTATACCCACAGACCAAAAATTGGCGGGATGTAAACATATTTGTGTTTCGTCACCAAATACACATATTTATACCCACAGACCAAAAATTGGCGGGATGTAAACATATTTGTGTTCCGTCACCAAATACACATATTTATACCCACAGACCAAAAATTGGCGGGATGTAAACATATTTATGTTCCGTCACCATATACACATATTTATACCCACAGACCAAAAATTGGCGGGATGTAAACATATTTGTGTTCCGTCACCAAATACACATATTTATACCCACAGACCAAAAATTGGCGGGATGTAAACATATTTATGTTCCGTCACCAATGTACACATATTTATACCCACAGACCAAAAATTGGCTGGATGTAAACATATTTGTGTTCCGTCACCAAATACACATATTTATACCCACAGACCAAAAATTGGCGGGATGTAAACATATTTGTGTTCCGTCACCAAATACACATATTTATACCCACAGACCAAAAATTGGCGGGATGTAAACATATTTGTGTTCCGTCACCAAATACACATATTTAATACCCACCAAATACACATATTTATACCCACAGACCAAAAATTGGCGGGATGTAAACATATTTGTGTTTCGTCACCAAATACACATATTTATACCCACAGACCAAAAATTGGCGGGATGTAAACATATTTATGTTCCGTCACCATGTACACATATTTATACCCACAGACCAAAAATTGGCGGGATGTAAACATATTTGTGTTCCGTCACCAAATACACATATTTATACCCACAGACCAAAAATTGGCGGGATGTAAACATATTTGTGTTCCGTCACCAAATACACATATTTAATACCCACCAAATACACATATTTATACCCACAGACCAAAAATTGGCGGGATGTAAACATATTTGTGTTTCGTCACCAAATACACATATTTATACCCACAGACCAAAAATTGGCGGGATGTAAACATATTTATGTTCCGTCACCAAGTACACATATTTATACCCACAGACCAAAAATTGGCGGGATGTAAACATATTTGTGTTCCGTCACCAAATACACATATTTATACCCACAGACCAAAAATTGGCGGGATGTAAACATATTTATGTTCCGTCACCAAATACACATATTTATACCCACAGACCAAAAATTGGCGGGATGTAAACATATTTGTGTTCCGTCACCAAATACACATATTTATACCCACAGACCAAAAATTGGCGGGATGTAAACATATTTGTGTTCCGTCACCAAATACACATATTTATACCCACAGACCAAAAATTGGCGGGATGTAAACATATTTATGTTCCGTCACCAAATACACATATTTATACCCACAGACCAAAAATTGGCGGGATGTAAACATATTTGTGTTCCGTCACCAAATACACATATTTATACCCACAGACCAAAAATTGGCGGGATGTAAACATATTTATGTTCCGTCACCAAATACACATATTTATACCCACAGACCAAAAATTGGCGCGATGTAAACATATTTATGTTCCGTCACCATGTACACATATTTATACCCACAGACCAAAAATTGGCGGGATGTAAACATATTTGTGTTTCGTCACCAAATACACATATTTATACCCACAGACCAAAAATTGGCGGGATGTAAACATATTTGTGTTCCGTCACCATGTACACATATTTATACCCACAGACCAAAAATTGGCGGGATGTAAACATATTTGTGTTCCGTCACCAAATACACATATTTATACCCACAGACCAAAAATTGGCGGGATGTAAACATATTTGTGTTCCGTCACCAAATACACATATTTATACCCACAGACCAAAAATTGGCGGGATGTAAACATATTTGTGTTCCGTCACCAAATACACATATTTATACCCACAGACCAAAAATTGGCTGGATGTAAACATATTTATGTTCCGTCACCAAATACACATATTTATACCCACAGACCAAAAATTGGCGGGATGTAAACATATTTGTGTTCCGTCACCAAATACACATATTTATACCCACAGACCAAAAATTGGCGGGATGTAAACATATTTGTGTTCCGTCACCAAATACACATATTTATACCCACAGACCAAAATTGGCGGGATGTAAACATATTTGTGTTCCGTCACCATATACACATATTTATACCCACAGACCAAAAATTGGCGGGATGTAAACATATTTGTGTTCCGTCACCAAATACACATATTTATACCCACAGACCAAAAATTGGCGGGATGTAAACATATTTGTGTTCCGTCACCAAATACACATATTTATACCCACAGACCAAAAATTGGCGGGATGTAAACATATTTGTGTTCCGTCACCAAATACACATATTTATACCCACAGACCAAAAATTGGCGGGATGTAAACATATTTGTGTTCCGTCACCAAATACACATATTTATACCCACAGACCAAAAATTGGCGGGATGTAAACATATTTGTGTTCCGTCACCAAATACACATATTTATACCCACAGACCAAAAATTGGCGGGATGTAAACATATTTATGTTCCGTCACCAAATACACATATTTATACCCACAGACCAAAAATTGGCGGGATGTAAACATATTTGTGTTCCGTCACCAAATACACATATTTATACCCACAGACCAAAAATTGGCGGGATGTAAACATATTTATGTTCCGTCACCATATACACATATTTATACCCACAGACCAAAAATTGTTCGATGATGTAAACATATTTGTGTTTCCGTCACCAAATACACATATTTATACCCACAGACCAAAAATTGGCGGGATGTAAACATATTTATGTTCCGTCACCAAATACACATATTTATACCCACAGACCAAAAATTGGCGGGATGTAAACATATTTGTGTTCCGTCACCAAATACACATATTTATACCCACAGACCAAAAATTGGCGGGATGTAAACATATTTGTGTTCCGTCACCAAATACACATATTTATACCCACAGACCAAAAATTGGCGGGATGTAAACATATTTATGTTCCGTCACCAAATACACATATTTATACCCACAGACCAAAAATTGGCGGGATGTAAACATATTTATGTTCCGTCACCATGTACACATATTTATACCCACAGACCAAAAATTGGCGGGATGTAAACATATTTGTGTTCCGTCACCAAATACACATATTTATACCCACAGACCAAAAATTGGCGGGATGTAAACATATTTATGTTCCGTCACCAAATACACATATTTATACCCACAGACCAAAAATTGGCGGGATGTAAACATATTTATGTTCCGTCACCAAATACACATATTTATACCCACAGACCAAAAATTGGCGGGATGTAAACATATTTGTGTTCCGTCACCAAATACACATATTTATACCCACAGACCAAAAATTGGCGGGATGTAAACATATTTATGTTCCGTCACCAAATACACATATTTATACCCACAGACCAAAAATTGGCGGGATGTAAACATATTTGTGTTCCGTCACCAAATACACATATTTATACCCACAGACCAAAAATTGGCGGGATGTAAACATATTTATGTTCCGTCACCAAATACACATATTTATACCCACAGACCAAAAATTGGCGGGATGTAAACATATTTGTGTTCCGTCACCAAATACACATATTTATACCCACAGACCAAAAATTGGCGGGATGTAAACATATTTGTGTTCCGTCACCAAATACACATATTTATACCCACAGACCAAAAATTGGCGGGATGTAAACATATTTATGTTCCGTCACCAATGTACACATATTTATACCCACAGACCAAAAATTGGCGGGATGTAAACATATTTGTGTTCCGTCACCAAATACACATATTTATACCCACAGACCAAAAATTGGCGGGATGTAAACATATTTATGTTCCGTCACCAAATACACATATTTATACCCACAGACCAAAAATTGGCGGGATGTAAACATATTTATGTTCCGTCACCAAATACACATATTTATACCCACAGACCAAAAATTGGCGGGATGTAAACATATTTATGTTCCGTCACCAAATACACATATTTATACCCACAGACCAAAAATTGGCGGGATGTAAACATATTTGTGTTCCGTCACCAAATACACATATTTATACCCACAGACCAAAAATTGGCGGGATGTAAACATATTTGTGTTCCGTCACCAAATACACATATTTATACCCACAGACCAAAAATTGGCGGGATGTAAACATATTTATGTTCCGTCACCAAATACACATATTTATACCCACAGACCAAAAATTGGCGGGATGTAAACATATTTGTGTTCCGTCACCAAATACACATATTTATACCCACAGACCAAAAATTGGCGGGATGTAAACATATTTGTGTTCCGTCACCAAATACACATATTTATACCCACAGACCAAAAATTGGCTCGATGTAAACATATTTATGTTCCGTCACCATGTACACATATTTATACCCACAGACCAAAAATTGGCGGGATGTAAACATATTTGTGTTCCGTCACCAAATACACATATTTATACCCACAGACCAAAAATTGGCGGGATGTAAACATATTTATGTTCCGTCACCAAATACACATATTTATACCCACAGACCAAAAATTGGCGGGATGTAAACATATTTATGTTCCGTCACCAAATACACATATTTATACCCACAGACCAAAAATTGGCGGGATGTAAACATATTTGTGTTCCGTCACCAAATACACATATTTATACCCACAGACCAAAAATTGGCGGGATGTAAACATATTTGTGTTCCGTCACCAAATACACATATTTATACCCACAGACCAAAAATTGGCGGGATGTAAACATATTTATGTTCCGTCACCAAATACACATATTTATACCCACAGACCAAAAATTGGCGGGATGTAAACATATTTGTGTTCCGTCACCAAATACACATATTTATACCCACAGACCAAAAATTGGCGGGATGTAAACATATTTGTGTTCCGTCACCAAATACACATATTTATACCCACAGACCAAAAATTGGTGGGATGTAAACATATTTGTGTTCCGTCACCAAATACACATATTTATACCCACAGACCAAAAATTGGCGGGATGTAAACATATTTGTGTTCCGTCACCAAATACACATATTTATACCCACAGACCAAAAATTGGCTCGATGTAAACATATTTATGTTCCGTCACCAAATACACATATTTATACCCACAGACCAAAAATTGGCTGGATGTAAATTTGGTGACGAAACACAAATTTTACATGTACACATATTTATGGTGACGGAACACAAATATGTTTACATCCCGCCAATTTTTGGTCTGTGGGTATAAATATGTGTACATGGTGACGGAACATAAATATTTTTACATCGCGCCAATTTTTGGTCTGTGGGTATAAATATGTGTATTTGGTGACGGAACACAAATATGTTTACATCCCGCCAATTTTTGGTCTGTGGGTATAAATATGTGTACATGGTGACGGAACACAAATATGTTTACATCGAGCCAATTTTTGGTCTGTGGGTATAAATATGTGTATTTGGTGACGGAACATAAATATGTTTACATCCCGCCAATTTTTGGTCTGTGGGTATTAAATATGTGTATTTGGTGACGGAACACAAATATGTTTACATCCCGCCAATTTTTGGTCTGTGGGTATAAATATGTGAACATGGTGACGGAACATAAATATGTTTACATCGAGCCAATTTTTGGTCTGTGGGTATAAATATGTGTATTTGGTGACGAAACACAAATATGTTTACATCCCGCCAATTTTTGGTCTGTGGGTATAAATATGTGTACATGGTGACGAAACACAAATATGTTTACATTGAGCCAATTTTTGGTCTGTGGGTATAAATATGTGTACATGGTGACGGAACATAAATATGTTTACATCGAGCCAATTTTTGGTCTGTGGGTATAAATATGTGTATTTGGTGACGAAACACAAATATGTTTACATCCCGCCAATTTTTGGTCTGTGGGTATAAATATGTGTACATGGTGACGGAACATAAATATGTTTACATCGAGCCAATTTTTGGTCTGTGGGTATAAATATGTGTATTTGGTGACGGAACACAAATATGTTTACATCCCGCCAATTTTTGGTCTGTGGGTATAAATATGTGTATTTGGTGACGGAACATAAATATGTTTACATCGCGCCAATTTTTGGTCTGTGGGTATAAATATGTGTATTTGGTGACGGAACATAAATATGTTTACATCCCGCCAATTTTTGGTCTGTGGGTATTAAATATGTGTATTTGGTGACGGAACACAAATATGTTTACATCCCGCCAATTTTTGGTCTGTGGGTATAAATATGTGAACATGGTGACGGAACATAAATATGTTTACATCGAGCCAATTTTTGGTCTGTGGGTATAAATATGTGTATTTGGTGACGAAACACAAATATGTTTACATCCCGCCAATTTTTGGTCTGTGGGTATAAATATGTGTACATGGTGACGGAACACAAATATGTTTACATCGAGCCAATTTTTGGTCTGTGGGTATAAATATGTGTATTTGGTGACGGAACATAAATATGTTTACATCCAGCCAATTTTTGGTCTGTGGGTATAAATATGTGTATTTGGTGACGGAACACAAATATGTTTACATCCCGCCAATTTTTGGTCTGTGGGTATAAATATGTGTATATGGTGACGGAACATAAATATGTTTACATCGAGCCAATTTTTGGTCTGTGGGTATAAATATGTGTATTTGGTGACGGAACATAAATATGTTTACATCCCGCCAATTTTTGGTCTGTGGGTATAAATATGTGTATTTGGTGACGGAAACACAAATATGTTTACATCCCGCCAATTTTTGGTCTGTGGGTATAAATATGTGTATATGGTGACGGAACATAAATATGTTTACATCGAGCCAATTTTTGGTCTGTGGGTATAAATATGTGTATTTGGTGACGGAACATAAATATGTTTACATCCCGCCAATTTTTGGTCTGTGGGTATTAAATATGTGTATTTGGTGACGGAACACAAATATGTTTACATCCCGCCAATTTTTGGTCTGTGGGTATAAATATGTGAACATGGTGACGGAACATAAATATGTTTACATCGAGCCAATTTTTGGTCTGTGGGTATAAATATGTGTATTTGGTGACGAAACACAAATATGTTTACATCCCGCCAATTTTTGGTCTGTGGGTATAAATATGTGTACATGGTGACGGAACACAAATATGTTTACATTGAGCCAATTTTTGGTCTGTGGGTATAAATATGTGTACATGGTGACGGAACATAAATATGTTTACATCCCGCCAATTTTTGGTCTGTGGGTATAAATATGTGTATTTGGTGACGGAACACAAATATGTTTACATCCCGCCAATTTTTGGTCTGTGGGTATAAATATGTGTATTTGGTGACGGAACATAAATATGTTTACATCCCGCCAATTTTTGGTCTGTGGGTATAAATATGTGTATTTGGTGACGGAACACAAATATGTTTATAATTTTTTGGTCTGTGGGTATAAATATGTGTACATGGTGACGGAACATAAATATGTTTACATCGAGCCAATTTTTGGTCTGTGGGTATAAATATGTGTATTTGGTGACGGAACATAAATATGTTTACATCCCGCCAATTTTTGGTCTGTGGGTATAAATATGTGTATTTGGTGACGGAACACAAATATGTTTACATCCCGCCAATTTTTGGTCTGTGGGTATAAATATGTGTATTTGGTGACGGAACATAAATATGTTTACATCGCGCCAATTTTTGGTCTGTGGGTATAAATATGTGTATTTGGTGACGGAACACAAATATGTTTACATCCCGCCAATTTTTGGTCTGTGGGTATAAATATGTGTACATGGTGACGGAACACAAATATGTTTACATCCCGCCAATTTTTGGTCTGTGGGTATAAATATGTGTATTTGGTGACGGAACATAAATATGTTTACATCCCGCCAATTTTTGGTCTGTGGGTATAAATATGTGTATTTGGTGACGGAACACAAATATGTTTACATCCCGCCAATTTTTGGTCTGTGGGTATAAATATGTGTACATGGTGACGGAACATAAATATGTTTACATCGAGCCAATTTTTGGTCTGTGGGTATAAATATGTGTATTTGGTGACGGAACATAAATATGTTTACATCCAGCCAATTTTTGGTCTGTGGGTATAAATATGTGTATTTGGTGACGAAACACAAATATGTTTACATCCCGCCAATTTTTGGTCTGTGGGTATAAATATGTGTACATGGTGACGGAACATAAATATGTTTACATCGAGCCAATTTTTGGTCTGTGGGTATAAATATGTGTATTTGGTGACGGAACATAAATATGTTTACATCCCGCCAATTTTTGGTCTGTGGGTATAAATATGTGTATTTGGTGACGAAACACAAATATGTTTACATCCCGCCAATTTTTGGTCTGTGGGTATAAATATGTGTACATGGTGACGGAACATAAATATGTTTACATCGAGCCAATTTTTGGTCTGTGGGTATAAATATGTGTATTTGGTGACGGAACATAAATATGTTTACATCCCGCCAATTTTTGGTCTGTGGGTATAAATATGTGTATTTGGTGACGGAACACAAATATGTTTACATCCCGCCAATTTTTGGTCTGTGGGTATAAATATGTGTATATGGTGACGGAACATAAATATGTTTACATCGAGCCAATTTTTGGTCTGTGGGTATAAATATGTGTATTTGGTGACGGAACATAAATATGTTTACATCCCGCCAATTTTTGGTCTGTGGGTATAAATATGTGTACATGGTGACGGAACATAAATATGTTTACATCCCGCCAATTTTTGGTCTGTGGGTATAAATATGTGTATTTGGTGACGGAACATAAATATGTTTACATCCCGCCAATTTTTGGTCTGTGGGTATAAATATGTGTATTTGGTGACGGAACACAAATATGTTTACATCCCGCCAATTTTTGGTCTGTGGGTATAAATATGTGTATTTGGTGACGGAACATAAATATGTTTACATCGAGCCAATTTTTGGTCTGTGGGTATAAATATGTGTATTTGGTGACGAAACACAAATATGTTTACATCCCGCCAATTTTTGGTCTGTGGGTATAAATATGTGTATTTGGTGACGGAACACAAATATGTTTACATCCGCCAATTTTTGGTCTGTGGGTATAAATATGTGTATTTGGTGACGGAACATAAATATGTTTACATCCCGCCAATTTTTGGTCTGTGGGTATAAATATGTGTATTTGGTGACGGAACACAAATATGTTTACATCCCGCCAATTTTTGGTCTGTGGGTATAAATATGTGTATATGGTGACGGAACACAAATATGTTTACATTGAGCCAATTTTTGGTCTGTGGGTATAAATATGTGTATTTGGTGACGGAACATAAATATGTTTACATCGAGCCAATTTTTGGTCTGTGGGTATAAATATGTGTATTTGGTGACGAAACACAAATATGTTTACATCCCGCCAATTTTTGGTCTGTGGGTATAAATATGTGTACATGGTGACGGAACACAAATATGTTTACATTGAGCCAATTTTTGGTCTGTGGGTATAAATATGTGTATTTGGTGACGGAACATAAATATGTTTACATCCCGCCAATTTTTGGTCTGTGGGTATAAATATGTGTATTTGGTGACGGAACACAAATATGTTTACATCCCGCCAATTTTTGGTCTGTGGGTATAAATATGTGTATATGGTGACGGAACATAAATATGTTTACATCGAGCCAATTTTTGGTCTGTGGGTATAAATATGTGTATTTGGTGACGAAACACAAATATGTTTACATCCCGCCAATTTTTGGTCTGTGGGTATAAATATGTGTATATGGTGACGGAACATAAATATGTTTACATCGAGCCAATTTTTGGTCTGTGGGTATAAATATGTGTATTTGGTGACGGAACATAAATATGTTTACATCCCGCCAATTTTTGGTCTGTGGGTATTAAATATGTGTATTTGGTGACGGAACACAAATATGTTTACATCCCGCCAATTTTTGGTCTGTGGGTATAAATATGTGAACATGGTGACGGAACATAAATATGTTTACATCGAGCCAATTTTTGGTCTGTGGGTATAAATATGTGTATTTGGTGACGAAACACAAATATGTTTACATCCCGCCAATTTTTGGTCTGTGGGTATAAATATGTGTACATGGTGACGGAACACAAATATGTTTACATTGAGCCAATTTTTGGTCTGTGGGTATAAATATGTGTACATGGTGACGGAACATAAATATGTTTACATCGAGCCAATTTTTGGTCTGTGGGTATAAATATGTGTATTTGGTGACGAAACACAAATATGTTTACATCCCGCCAATTTTTGGTCTGTGGGTATAAATATGTGAACATGGTGACGGAACATAAATATGTTTACATCGAGCCAATTTTTGGTCTGTGGGTATAAATATGTGTATTTGGTGACGAAACACAAATATGTTTACATCCCGCCAATTTTTGGTCTGTGGGTATAAATATGTGTATTTGGTGACGGAACACAAATATGTTTACATTGAGCCAATTTTTGGTCTGTGGGTATAAATATGTGTATTTGGTGACGGAACATAAATATGTTTACATCCCGCCAATTTTTGGTCTGTGGGTATTAAATATGTGTATTTGGTGACGGAACACAAATATGTTTACATCCCGCCAATTTTTGGTCTGTGGGTATAAATATGTGAACATGGTGACGGAACATAAATATGTTTACATCGAGCCAATTTTTGGTCTGTGGGTATAAATATGTGTATTTGGTGACGAAACACAAATATGTTTACATCCCGCCAATTTTTGGTCTGTGGGTATAAATATGTGTACATGGTGACGAAACACAAATATGTTTACATTGAGCCAATTTTTGGTCTGTGGGTATAAATATGTGTACATGGTGACGGAACATAAATATGTTTACATCGAGCCAATTTTTGGTCTGTGGGTATAAATATGTGTATTTGGTGACGGAACATAAATATGTTTACATCCCGCCAATTTTTGGTCTGTGGGTATTAAATATGTGTATTTGGTGACGGAACACAAATATGTTTACATCCCGCCAATTTTTGGTCTGTGGGTATAAATATGTGAACATGGTGACGGAACATAAATATGTTTACATCGAGCCAATTTTTGGTCTGTGGGTATAAATATGTGTATTTGGTGACGAAACACAAATATGTTTACATCCCGCCAATTTTTGGTCTGTGGGTATAAATATGTGTACATGGTGACGGAACATAAATATGTTTACATTGAGCCAATTTTTGGTCTGTGGGTATAAATATGTGTATATGGTGACGGAACATAAATATGTTTACATCGAGCCAATTTTTGGTCTGTGGGTATAAATATGTGTATTTGGTGACGAAACACAAATATGTTTACATCCCGCCAATTTTTGGTCTGTGGGTATAAATATGTGAACATGGTGACGGAACATAAATATGTTTACATCGAGCCAATTTTTGGTCTGTGGGTATAAATATGTGTATTTGGTGACGGAACACAAATATGTTTACATCCCGCCAATTTTTGGTCTGTGGGTATAAATATGTGTATATGGTGACGGAACACAAATATGTTTACATTGAGCCAATTTTTGGTCTGTGGGTATAAATATGTGTATATGGTGACGGAACATAAATATGTTTACATCGAGCCAATTTTTGGTCTGTGGGTATAAATATGTGTATTTGGTGACGAAACACAAATATGTTTACATCCCGCCAATTTTTGGTCTGTGGGTATAAATATGTGTATATGGTGACGGAACATAAATATGTTTACATCGAGCCAATTTTTGGTCTGTGGGTATAAATATGTGTATTTGGTGACGGAACATAAATATGTTTACATCCCGCCAATTTTTGGTCTGTGGGTATTAAATATGTGTATTTGGTGACGGAACACAAATATGTTTACATCCCGCCAATTTTTGGTCTGTGGGTATAAATATGTGAACATGGTGACGGAACATAAATATGTTTACATCGAGCCAATTTTTGGTCTGTGGGTATAAATATGTGTATTTGGTGACGAAACACAAATATGTTTACATCCCGCCAATTTTTGGTCTGTGGGTATAAATATGTGTACATGGTGACGAAACACAAATATGTTTACATTGAGCCAATTTTTGGTCTGTGGGTATAAATATGTGTATATGGTGACGGAACATAAATATGTTTACATCGAGCCAATTTTTGGTCTGTGGGTATAAATATGTGTATTTGGTGACGAAACACAAATATGTTTACATCCCGCCAATTTTTGGTCTGTGGGTATAAATATGTGTACATGGTGACGGAACATAAATATGTTTACATCGAGCCAATTTTTGGTCTGTGGGTATAAATATGTGTATTTGGTGACGAAACACAAATATGTTTACATCCCGCCAATTTTTGGTCTGTGGGTATAAATATGTGTATTTGGTGACGGAACATAAATATGTTTACATCCCGCCAATTTTTGGTCTGTGGGTATAAATATGTGTATATGGTGACGGAACATAAATATGTTTACATCGAGCCAATTTTTGGTCTGTGGGTATAAATATGTGTATTTGGTGACGAAACACAAATATGTTTACATCCCGCCAATTTTTGGTCTGTGGGTATAAATATGTGTACATGGTGACGGAACATAAATATGTTTACATCGAGCCAATTTTTGGTCTGTGGGTATAAATATGTGTATTTGGTGACGGAACATAAATATGTTTACATCCCGCCAATTTTTGGTCTGTGGGTATTAAATATGTGTATTTGGTGACGGAACACAAATATGTTTACATCCCGCCAATTTTTGGTCTGTGGGTATAAATATGTGAACATGGTGACGGAACATAAATATGTTTACATCGAGCCAATTTTTGGTCTGTGGGTATAAATATGTGTATTTGGTGACGAAACACAAATATGTTTACATCCCGCCAATTTTTGGTCTGTGGGTATAAATATGTGTACATGGTGACGGAACACAAATATGTTTACATTGAGCCAATTTTTGGTCTGTGGGTATAAATATGTGTACATGGTGACGGAACATAAATATGTTTACATCGAGCCAATTTTTGGTCTGTGGGTATAAATATGTGTATTTGGTGACGGAACACAAATATGTTTACATCCCGCCAATTTTTGGTCTGTGGGTATAAATATGTGTATATGGTGACGGAACATAAATATGTTTACATCGAGCCAATTTTTGGTCTGTGGGTATAAATATGTGTATTTGGTGACGGAACATAAATATGTTTACATCCCGCCAATTTTTGGTCTGTGGGTATAAATATGTGTATTTGGTGACGGAACACAAATATGTTTACATCCCGCCAATTTTTGGTCTGTGGGTATAAATATGTGTACATGGTGACGGAACATAAATATGTTTACATCGAGCCAATTTTTGGTCTGTGGGTATAAATATGTGTATTTGGTGACGGAACATAAATATGTTTACATCCCGCCAATTTTTGGTCTGTGGGTATTAAATATGTGTATTTGGTGACGGAACACAAATATGTTTACATCCCGCCAATTTTTGGTCTGTGGGTATAAATATGTGTACATGGTGACGGAACATAAATATGTTTACATCGAGCCAATTTTTGGTCTGTGGGTATAAATATGTGTATTTGGTGACGGAACACAAATATGTTTACATCCCGCCAATTTTTGGTCTGTGGGTATAAATATGTGTATATGGTGACGGAACATAAATATGTTTACATTGAGCCAATTTTTGGTCTGTGGGTATAAATATGTGTATTTGGTGACGGAACATAAATATGTTTACATCCCGCCAATTTTTGGTCTGTGGGTATAAATATGTGTATTTGGTGACGGAACACAAATATGTTTACATCCCGCCAATTTTTGGTCTGTGGGTATAAATATGTGTATTTGGTGACGGAACACAAATATGTTTACATCCCGCCAATTTTTGGTCTGTGGGTATAAATATGTGTATTTGGTGACGGAACACAAATATGTTTACATCCCGCCAATTTTTGGTCTGTGGGTATAAATATGTGTATTTGGTGACGGAACACAAATATGTTTACATCCCGCCAATTTTTGGTCTGTGGGTATAAATATGTGTATTTGGTGACGGAACATAAATATGTTTACATCCCGCCAATTTTTGGTCTGTGGGTATAAATATGTGTATTTGGTGACGGAACATAAATATGTTTACATCCCGCCAATTTTTGGTCTGTGGGTATAAATATGTGTATTTGGTGACGAAACACAAATATGTTTACATTGAGCCAATTTTTGGTCTGTGGGTATAAATATGTGTACATGGTGACGGAACACAAATATGTTTACATCCCGCCAATTTTTGGTCTGTGGGTATAAATATGTGTATTTGGTGACGGAACATAAATATGTTTACATCCCGCCAATTTTTGGTCTGTGGGTATAAATATGTGTATTTGGTGACGGAACACAAATATGTTTACATCCCGCCAATTTTTGGTCTGTGGGTATAAATATGTGTATTTGGTGACGGAACACAAATATGTTTACATCGCGCCAATTTTTGGTCTGTGGGTATAAATATGTGTATTTGGTGACGGAACATAAATATGTTTACATCCCGCCAATTTTTGGTCTGTGGGTATAAATATGTGTATTTGGTGACGGAACACAAATATGTTTACATCCCGCCAATTTTTGGTCTGTGGGTATAAATATGTGTATTTGGTGACGGAACATAAATATGTTTACATCCAGCCAATTTTTGGTCTGTGGGTATAAATATGTGTATTTGGTGACGGAACATAAATATGTTTACATCCCGCCAATTTTTGGTCTGTGGGTATTAAATATGTGTATTTGGTGACGGAACACAAATATGTTTACATCCCGCCAATTTTTGGTCTGTGGGTATAAATATGTGAACATGGTGACGGAACATAAATATGTTTACATCGAGCCAATTTTTGGTCTGTGGGTATAAATATGTGTATTTGGTGACGGAACACAAATATGTTTACATCCCGCCAATTTTTGGTCTGTGGGTATAAATATGTGTACATGGTGACGGAACACAAATATGTTTACATCCAGCCAATTTTTGGTCTGTGGGTATAAATATGTGTATATGGTGACGGAACATAAATATGTTTACATCCCGCCAATTTTTGGTCTGTGGGTATAAATATGTGTATTTGGTGACGAAACACAAATATGTTTACATCCCGCCAATTTTTGGTCTGTGGGTATAAATATGTGTACATGGTGACGGAACACAAATATGTTTACATCGAGCCAATTTTTGGTCTGTGGGTATAAATATGTGTATTTGGTGACGGAACATAAATATGTTTACATCCCGCCAATTTTTGGTCTGTGGGTATTAAATATGTGTATTTGGTGACGGAACACAAATATGTTTACATCCCGCCAATTTTTGGTCTGTGGGTATAAATATGTGAACATGGTGACGGAACATAAATATGTTTACATCGAGCCAATTTTTGGTCTGTGGGTATAAATATGTGTATTTGGTGACGAAACACAAATATGTTTACATCCCGCCAATTTTTGGTCTGTGGGTATAAATATGTGTACATGGTGACGGAACACAAATATGTTTACATTGAGCCAATTTTTGGTCTGTGGGTATAAATATGTGTATATGGTGACGGAACATAAATATGTTTACATCGAGCCAATTTTTGGTCTGTGGGTATAAATATGTGTATTTGGTGACGGAACATAAATATGTTTACATCCCGCCAATTTTTGGTCTGTGGGTATTAAATATGTGTATTTGGTGACGGAACACAAATATGTTTACATCCCGCCAATTTTTGGTCTGTGGGTATAAATATGTGTATATGGTGACGGAACATAAATATGTTTACATCGAGCCAATTTTTGGTCTGTGGGTATAAATATGTGTATTTGGTGACGGAAACACAAATATGTTTACATCCCGCCAATTTTTGGTCTGTGGGTATAAATATGTGTACATGGTGACGGAACACAAATATGTTTACATTGAGCCAATTTTTGGTCTGTGGGTATAAATATGTGTATATGGTGACGGAACATAAATATGTTTACATCCCGCCAATTTTTGGTCTGTGGGTATAAATATGTGTATTTGGTGACGGAACACAAATATGTTTACATCCCGCCAATTTTTGGTCTGTGGGTATAAATATGTGTACATGGTGACGGAACATAAATATGTTTACATCGAGCCAATTTTTGGTCTGTGGGTATAAATATGTGTATTTGGTGACGGAACACAAATATGTTTACATCCCGCCAATTTTTGGTCTGTGGGTATAAATATGTGTATTTGGTGACGGAACACAAATATGTTTACATTGAGCCAATTTTTGGTCTGTGGGTATAAATATGTGTACATGGTGACGGAACATAAATATGTTTACATCGAGCCAATTTTTGGTCTGTGGGTATAAATATGTGTATTTGGTGACGGAACACAAATATGTTTACATCCCGCCAATTTTTGGTCTGTGGGTATAAATATGTGTATTTGGTGACGGAACATAAATATGTTTACATCGAGCCAATTTTTGGTCTGTGGGTATAAATATGTGTATTTGGTGACGGAACACAAATATGTTTACATCCCGCCAATTTTTGGTCTGTGGGTATAAATATGTGTATTTGGTGACGGAACACAAATATGTTTACATCCCGCCAATTTTTGGTCTGTGGGTATAAATATGTGTACATGGTGACGGAACATAAATATGTTTACATCGAGCCAATTTTTGGTCTGTGGGTATAAATATGTGTATTTGGTGACGGAACACAAATATGTTTACATCCCGCCAATTTTTGGTCTGTGGGTATAAATATGTGTATTTGGTGACGGAACACAAATATGTTTACATTGAGCCAATTTTTGGTCTGTGGGTATAAATATGTGTATTTGGTGACGGAACATAAATATGTTTACATCGAGCCAATTTTTGGTCTGTGGGTATAAATATGTGTATTTGGTGACGGAAACACAAATATGTTTACATCCCGCCAATTTTTGGTCTGTGGGTATAAATATGTGTACATGGTGACGGAACATAAATATGTTTACATCGAGCCAATTTTTGGTCTGTGGGTATAAATATGTGTATTTGGTGACGGAACACAAATATGTTTACATCCCGCCAATTTTTGGTCTGTGGGTATAAATATGTGTATTTGGTGACGGAACACAAATATGTTTACATTGGGCCAATTTTTGGTCTGTGGGTATAAATATGTGTATATGGTGACGGAACATAAATATGTTTACATCCCGCCAATTTTTGGTCTGTGGGTATAAATATGTGTATTTGGTGACGGAACACAAATATGTTTACATCCCGCCAATTTTTGGTCTGTGGGTATAAATATGTGTATATGGTGACGGAACATAAATATGTTTACATCGAGCCAATTTTTGGTCTGTGGGTATAAATATGTGTATTTGGTGACGGAACATAAATATGTTTACATCCCGCCAATTTTTGGTCTGTGGGTATTAAATATGTGTATTTGGTGACGGAACACAAATATGTTTACATCCCGCCAATTTTTGGTCTGTGGGTATAAATATGTGAACATGGTGACGGAACATAAATATGTTTACATCGAGCCAATTTTTGGTCTGTGGGTATAAATATGTGTATTTGGTGACGAAACACAAATATGTTTACATCCCGCCAATTTTTGGTCTGTGGGTATAAATATGTGTACATGGTGACGGAACACAAATATGTTTACATTGAGCCAATTTTTGGTCTGTGGGTATAAATATGTGTACATGGTGACGGAACATAAATATGTTTACATCGAGCCAATTTTTGGTCTGTGGGTATAAATATGTGTATTTGGTGACGAAACACAAATATGTTTACATCCCGCCAATTTTTGGTCTGTGGGTATAAATATGTGAACATGGTGACGGAACATAAATATGTTTACATCGAGCCAATTTTTGGTCTGTGGGTATAAATATGTGTATTTGGTGACGGAACACAAATATGTTTACATCGAGCCAATTTTTGGTCTGTGGGTATAAATATGTGTATTTGTGGGTATAAATATGTATACATGGTGACGGAACATAAATATGTTTACATCGAGCCAATTTTTGGTCTGTGGGTATAAATATGTGTATTTGGTGACGGAACACAAATATGTTTACATCCCGCCAATTTTTGGTCTGTGGGTATTAAATATGTGTATTTGGTGACGGAACACAAATATGTTTACATCCCGCCAATTTTTGGTCTGTGGGTATAAATATGTGTACATGGTGACGGAACATAAATATGTTTACATCGAGCCAATTTTTGGTCTGTGGGTATAAATATGTGTATTTGGTGACGAAACACAAATATGTTTACATCCCGCCAATTTTTGGTCTGTGGGTATAAATATGTGTATTTGGTGACGGAACACAAATATGTTTACATTGGGCCAATTTTTGGTCTGTGGGTATAAATATGTGTATATGGTGACGGAACATAAATATGTTTACATCGAGCCAATTTTTGGTCTGTGGGTATTAAATATGTGTATTTGGTGACGGAACACAAATATGTTTACATCCCGCCAATTTTTGGTCTGTGGGTATAAATATGTGAACATGGTGACGGAACATAAATATGTTTACATCGAGCCAATTTTTGGTCTGTGGGTATAAATATGTGTATTTGGTGACGAAACACAAATATGTTTACATCCCGCCAATTTTTGGTCTGTGGGTATAAATATGTGTATTTGGTGACGGAACACAAATATGTTTACATTGGGCCAATTTTTGGTCTGTGGGTATAAATATGTGTACATGGTGACGGAACATAAATATGTTTACATCGCGCCAATTTTTGGTCTGTGGGTATAAATATGTGTATTTGGTGACGGAACACAAATATGTTTACATCCCGCCAATTTTTGGTCTGTGGGTATAAATATGTGTATATGGTGACGGAACATAAATATGTTTACATCGAGCCAATTTTTGGTCTGTGGGTATAAATATGTGTATTTGGTGACGGAACATAAATATGTTTACATCCCGCCAATTTTTGGTCTGTGGGTATAAATATGTGTATTTGGTGACGAAACACAAATATGTTTACATCCCGCCAATTTTTGGTCTGTGGGTATAAATATGTGTACATGGTGACGGAACATAAATATGTTTACATCGAGCCAATTTTTGGTCTGTGGGTATAAATATGTGTATTTGGTGACGGAACATAAATATGTTTACATCCCGCCAATTTTTGGTCTGTGGGTATAAATATGTGTATTTGGTGACGGAACACAAATATGTTTACATCCCGCCAATTTTTGGTCTGTGGGTATAAATATGTGTATATGGTGACGGAACATAAATATGTTTACATCGAGCCAATTTTTGGTCTGTGGGTATAAATATGTGTATTTGGTGACGGAACACAAATATGTTTACATCCCGCCAATTTTTGGTCTGTGGGTATAAATATGTGTATTTGGTGACGGAACACAAATATGTTTACATCCCGCCAATTTTTGGTCTGTGGGTATAAATATGTGTATTTGGTGACGGAACATAAATATGTTTACATTGAGCCAATTTTTGGTCTGTGGGTATAAATATGTGTATTTGGTGACGGAACATAAATATGTTTACATCCCGCCAATTTTTGGTCTGTGGGTATAAATATGTGTATTTGGTGACGGAACACAAATATGTTTACATCCCGCCAATTTTTGGTCTGTGGGTATAAATATGTGAACATGGTGACGGAACATAAATATGTTTACATCGAGCCAATTTTTGGTCTGTGGGTATAAATATGTGTATTTGGTGACGGAACACAAATATGTTTACATCCCGCCAATTTTTGGTCTGTGGGTATAAATATGTGTACATGGTGACGGAACATAAATATGTTTACATCGAGCCAATTTTTGGTCTGTGGGTATAAATATGTGTATTTGGTGACGGAACACAAATATGTTTACATCCCGCCAATTTTTGGTCTGTGGGTATAAATATGTGTATTTGGTGACGGAACACAAATATGTTTACATCCCGCCAATTTTTGGTCTGTGGGTATAAATATGTGTACATGGTGACGGAACATAAATATGTTTACATCGCGCCAATTTTTGGTCTGTGGGTATAAATATGTGTATTTGGTGACGAAACACAAATATGTTTACATCCCGCCAATTTTTGGTCTGTGGGTATAAATATGTGTACATGGTGACGGAACATAAATATGTTTACATCGAGCCAATTTTTGGTCTGTGGGTATAAATATGTGTATTTGGTGACGGAACATAAATATGTTTACATCCCGCCAATTTTTGGTCTGTGGGTATAAATATGTGTATTTGGTGACGGAACACAAATATGTTTACATCCCGCCAATTTTTGGTCTGTGGGTATAAATATGTGTACATGGTGACGGAACATAAATATGTTTACATCGAGCCAATTTTTGGTCTGTGGGTATAAATATGTGTATTTGGTGACGGAACACAAATATGTTTACATCCCGCCAATTTTTGGTCTGTGGGTATAAATATGTGTATTTGGTGACGGAACATAAATATGTTTACATCGAGCCAATTTTTGGTCTGTGGGTATAAATATGTGTATTTGGTGACGGAACATAAATATGTTTACATCCCGCCAATTTTTGGTCTGTGGGTATAAATATGTGTATTTGGTGACGGAACACAAATATGTTTACATCCCGCCAATTTTTGGTCTGTGGGTATAAATATGTGTACATGGTGACGGAACATAAATATGTTTACATCGAGCCAATTTTTGGTCTGTGGGTATAAATATGTGTATTTGGTGACGGAACACAAATATGTTTACATCCCGCCAATTTTTGGTCTGTGGGTATAAATATGTGTATATGGTGACGGAACATAAATATGTTTACATCGAGCCAATTTTTGGTCTGTGGGTATAAATATGTGTATTTGGTGACGAAACACAAATATGTTTACATCCCGCCAATTTTTGGTCTGTGGGTATAAATATGTGTACATGGTGACGGAACACAAATATGTTTACATCGAGCCAATTTTTGGTCTGTGGGTATAAATATGTGTATTTGGTGACGGAACATAAATATGTTTACATCCCGCCAATTTTTGGTCTGTGGGTATTAAATATGTGTATTTGGTGACGGAACACAAATATGTTTACATCCCGCCAATTTTTGGTCTGTGGGTATAAATATGTGAACATGGTGACGGAACATAAATATGTTTACATCGAGCCAATTTTTGGTCTGTGGGTATAAATATGTGTATTTGGTGACGAAACACAAATATGTTTACATCCCGCCAATTTTTGGTCTGTGGGTATAAATATGTGTACATGGTGACGAAACACAAATATGTTTACATTGAGCCAATTTTTGGTCTGTGGGTATAAATATGTGTACATGGTGACGGAACATAAATATGTTTACATCGAGCCAATTTTTGGTCTGTGGGTATAAATATGTGTATTTGGTGACGGAACATAAATATGTTTACATCCCGCCAATTTTTGGTCTGTGGGTATTAAATATGTGTATTTGGTGACGGAACACAAATATGTTTACATCCCGCCAATTTTTGGTCTGTGGGTATAAATATGTGAACATGGTGACGGAACATAAATATGTTTACATCGAGCCAATTTTTGGTCTGTGGGTATAAATATGTGTATTTGGTGACGGAACACAAATATGTTTACATCCCGCCAATTTTTGGTCTGTGGGTATAAATATGTGTATTTGGTGACGGAACACAAATATGTTTACATTGAGCCAATTTTTGGTCTGTGGGTATAAATATGTGTACATGGTGACGGAACATAAATATGTTTACATCGAGCCAATTTTTGGTCTGTGGGTATAAATATGTGTATTTGGTGACGAAACACAAATATGTTTACATCCCGCCAATTTTTGGTCTGTGGGTATAAATATGTGTACATGGTGACGGAACATAAATATGTTTACATCGAGCCAATTTTTGGTCTGTGGGTATAAATATGTGTATTTGGTGACGGAACATAAATATGTTTACATCCCGCCAATTTTTGGTCTGTGGGTATAAATATGTGTATTTGGTGACGGAACACAAATATGTTTACATCCCGCCAATTTTTGGTCTGTGGGTATAAATATGTGTATATGGTGACGGAACATAAATATGTTTACATCGAGCCAATTTTTGGTCTGTGGGTATAAATATGTGTATTTGGTGACGGAACACAAATATGTTTACATCCCGCCAATTTTTGGTCTGTGGGTATAAATATGTGTATATGGTGACGGAACATAAATATGTTTACATCGAGCCAATTTTTGGTCTGTGGGTATAAATATGTGTATTTGGTGACGGAACATAAATATGTTTACATCCCGCCAATTTTTGGTCTGTGGGTATTAAATATGTGTATTTGGTGACGGAACACAAATATGTTTACATCCCGCCAATTTTTGGTCTGTGGGTATAAATATGTGTACATGGTGACGGAACATAAATATGTTTACATCGAGCCAATTTTTGGTCTGTGGGTATAAATATGTGTATTTGGTGACGAAACACAAATATGTTTACATCCCGCCAATTTTTGGTCTGTGGGTATAAATATGTGTATATGGTGACGGAACATAAATATGTTTACATTGAGCCAATTTTTGGTCTGTGGGTATAAATATGTGTATTTGGTGACGGAACATAAATATGTTTACATCCCGCCAATTTTTGGTCTGTGGGTATAAATATGTGTATTTGGTGACGGAACATAAATATGTTTACATCCCGCCAATTTTTGGTCTGTGGGTATTAAATATGTGTATTTGGTGACGGAACACAAATATGTTTACATCCCGCCAATTTTTGGTCTGTGGGTATAAATATGTGAACATGGTGACGGAACATAAATATGTTTACATCGAGCCAATTTTTGGTCTGTGGGTATAAATATGTGTATTTGGTGACGAAACACAAATATGTTTACATCCCGCCAATTTTTGGTCTGTGGGTATAAATATGTGTACATGGTGACGGAACACAAATATGTTTACATTGAGCCAATTTTTGGTCTGTGGGTATAAATATGTGTATATGGTGACGGAACATAAATATGTTTACATCGAGCCAATTTTTGGTCTGTGGGTATAAATATGTGTATTTGGTGACGAAACACAAATATGTTTACATCCCGCCAATTTTTGGTCTGTGGGTATAAATATGTGTATATGGTGACGGAACATAAATATGTTTACATCGAGCCAATTTTTGGTTGGTCTGTGGGTATAAATATGTGTATTTGGTGACGGAACACAAATATGTTTACATCCCGCCAATTTTTGGTCTGTGGGTATAAATATGTGTATTTGGTGACGGAACATAAATATGTTTACATCCCGCCAATTTTTGGTCTGTGGGTATAAATATGTGTATTTGGTGACGGAACACAAATATGTTTACATCCCGCCAATTTTTGGTCTGTGGGTATAAATATGTGTATATGGTGACGGAACATAAATATGTTTACATCGAGCCAATTTTTGGTCTGTGGGTATAAATATGTGTATTTGGTGACGGAACATAAATATGTTTACATCCCGCCAATTTTTGGTCTGTGGGTATAAATATGTGTATTTGGTGACGAAACACAAATATGTTTACATCCCGCCAATTTTTGGTCTGTGGGTATAAATATGTGTACATGGTGACGGAACATAAATATGTTTACATCGAGCCAATTTTTGGTCTGTGGGTATAAATATGTGTATTTGGTGACGGAACATAAATATGTTTACATCCCGCCAATTTTTGGTCTGTGGGTATTAAATATGTGTATTTGGTGACGGAACACAAATATGTTTACATCCCGCCAATTTTTGGTCTGTGGGTATAAATATGTGAACATGGTGACGGAACATAAATATGTTTACATCGAGCCAATTTTTGGTCTGTGGGTATAAATATGTGTATTTGGTGACGAAACACAAATATGTTTACATCCCGCCAATTTTTGGTCTGTGGGTATAAATATGTGTACATGGTGACGGAACACAAATATGTTTACATTGAGCCAATTTTTGGTCTGTGGGTATAAATATGTGTACATGGTGACGGAACATAAATATGTTTACATCGAGCCAATTTTTGGTCTGTGGGTATAAATATGTGTATTTGGTGACGGAACACAAATATGTTTACATCCCGCCAATTTTTGGTCTGTGGGTATAAATATGTGAACATGGTGACGGAACATAAATATGTTTACATCGAGCCAATTTTTGGTCTGTGGGTATAAATATGTGTATTTGGTGACGGAACACAAATATGTTTACATCCCGCCAATTTTTGGTCTGTGGGTATAAATATGTGTATTTGGTGACGGAACACAAATATGTTTACATCCCGCCAATTTTTGGTCTGTGGGTATAAATATGTGTATATGGTGACGGAACATAAATATGTTTACATCGAGCCAATTTTTGGTCTGTGGGTATAAATATGTGTATTTGGTGACGGAACATAAATATGTTTACATCCCGCCAATTTTTGGTCTGTGGGTATAAATATGTGTATTTGGTGACGAAACACAAATATGTTTACATCCCGCCAATTTTTGGTCTGTGGGTATAAATATGTGTACATGGTGACGGAACATAAATATGTTTACATCGAGCCAATTTTTGGTCTGTGGGTATAAATATGTGTATTTGGTGACGGAACATAAATATGTTTACATCCCGCCAATTTTTGGTCTGTGGGTATAAATATGTGTATTTGGTGACGGAACACAAATATGTTTACATCCCGCCAATTTTTGGTCTGTGGGTATAAATATGTGTATATGGTGACGGAACATAAATATGTTTACATCGAGCCAATTTTTGGTCTGTGGGTATAAATATGTGTATTTGGTGACGGAACACAAATATGTTTACATCCCGCCAATTTTTGGTCTGTGGGTATAAATATGTGTACATGGTGACGGAACACAAATATGTTTACATCCCGCCAATTTTTGGTCTGTGGGTATAAATATGTGTACATGGTGACGGAACATAAATATGTTTACATCGAGCCAATTTTTGGTCTGTGGGTATAAATATGTGTATTTGGTGACGGAACATAAATATGTTTACATCCCGCCAATTTTTGGTCTGTGGGTATAAATATGTGTATTTGGTGACGGAACATAAATATGTTTACATCGCGCCAATTTTTGGTCTGTGGGTATAAATATGTGTATTTGGTGACGGAACACAAATATGTTTACATCCCGCCAATTTTTGGTCTGTGGGTATAAATATGTGTATTTGGTGACGGAACACAAATATGTTTACATCCCGCCAATTTTTGGTCTGTGGGTATAAATATGTGTATTTGGTGACGGAACATAAATATGTTTACATCCCGCCAATTTTTGGTCTGTGGGTATTAAATATGTGTATTTGGTGACGGAACACAAATATGTTTACATCCCGCCAATTTTTGGTCTGTGGGTATAAATATGTGTACATGGTGACGGAACATAAATATGTTTACATCGAGCCAATTTTTGGTCTGTGGGTATAAATATGTGTATTTGGTGACGAAACACAAATATGTTTACATCCCGCCAATTTTTGGTCTGTGGGTATAAATATGTGTACATGGTGACGGAACACAAATATGTTTACATTGAGCCAATTTTTGGTCTGTGGGTATAAATATGTGTACATGGTGACGGAACATAAATATGTTTACATCGAGCCAATTTTTGGTCTGTGGGTATAAATATGTGTATTTGGTGACGGAACATAAATATGTTTACATCCCGCCAATTTTTGGTCTGTGGGTATAAATATGTGTATTTGGTGACGGAACACAAATATGTTTACATCCCGCCAATTTTTGGTCTGTGGGTATAAATATGTGTACATGGTGACGGAACATAAATATGTTTACATCGAGCCAATTTTTGGTCTGTGGGTATAAATATGTGTATTTGTGGGTATAAATATGTATACATGGTGACGGAACATAAATATGTTTACATCGAGCCAATTTTTGGTCTGTGGGTATAAATATGTGTATTTGGTGACGAAACACAAATATGTTTACATCCCGCCAATTTTTGGTCTGTGGGTATAAATATGTGTATATGGTGACGAAACACAAATATGTTTACATCGCGCCAATTTTTGGTCTGTGGGTATAAATATGTGTATATGGTGACGGAACATAAATATGTTTACATCGAGCCAATTTTTGGTCTGTGGGTATAAATATGTGTATTTGGTGACGAAACACAAATATGTTTACATCCCGCCAATTTTTGGTCTGTGGGTATAAATATGTGTACATGGTGACGGAACATAAATATGTTTACATCGAGCCAATTTTTGGTCTGTGGGTATAAATATGTGTATTTGGTGACGAAACATAAATATGTTTACATCCCGCCAATTTTTGGTCTGTGGGTATAAATATGTGTATTTGGTGACGGAACACAAATATGTTTACATTGAGCCAATTTTTGGTCTGTGGGTATAAATATGTGTATTTGGTGACGGAACATAAATATGTTTACATCCCGCCAATTTTTGGTCTGTGGGTATAAATATGTGTATTTGGTGACGGAACATAAATATGTTTACATCCCGCCAATTTTTGGTCTGTGGGTATAAATATGTGTATTTGGTGACGAAACACAAATATGTTTACATCCCGCCAATTTTTGGTCTGTGGGTATAAATATGTGTACATGGTGACGGAACATAAATATGTTTACATCGAGCCAATTTTTGGTCTGTGGGTATAAATATGTGTATTTGGTGACGGAACATAAATATGTTTACATCCCGCCAATTTTTGGTCTGTGGGTATTAAATATGTGTATTTGGTGACGGAACACAAATATGTTTACATCCCGCCAATTTTTGGTCTGTGGGTATAAATATGTGTACATGGTGACGGAACATAAATATGTTTACATCGAGCCAATTTTTGGTCTGTGGGTATAAATATGTGTATTTGGTGACGAAACACAAATATGTTTACATCCCGCCAATTTTTGGTCTGTGGGTATAAATATGTGTGAACATGGTGACGGAACATAAATATGTTTACATCGAGCCAATTTTTGGTCTGTGGGTATAAATATGTGTATTTGGTGACGGAACATAAATATGTTTACATCCCGCCAATTTTTGGTCTGTGGGTATAAATATGTGTATTTGGTGACGAAACACAAATATGTTTACATCCCGCCAATTTTTGGTCTGTGGGTATAAATATGTGTACATGGTGACGGAACATAAATATGTTTACATCGAGCCAATTTTTGGTCTGTGGGTATAAATATGTGTATTTGGTGACGGAACATAAATATGTTTACATCCCGCCAATTTTTGGTCTGTGGGTATTAAATATGTGTATTTGGTGACGGAACACAAATATGTTTACATCCCGCCAATTTTTGGTCTGTGGGTATAAATATGTGTACATGGTGACGGAACATAAATATGTTTACATCGAGCCAATTTTTGGTCTGTGGGTATTATAAATATGTGTATTTGGTGACGGAACATAAATATGTTTACATCCCGCCAATTTTTGGTCTGTGGGTATAAATATGTGTATTTGGTGACGGAACACAAATATGTTTACATCCCGCCAATTTTTGGTCTGTGGGTATAAATATGTGTACATGGTGACGGAACATAAATATGTTTACATCGAGCCAATTTTTGGTCTGTGGGTATAAATATGTGTATTTGGTGACGGAACATAAATATGTTTACATCCCGCCAATTTTTGGTCTGTGGGTATAAATATGTGTATTTGGTGACGGAACACAAATATGTTTACATCCCGCCAATTTTTGGTCTGTGGGTATAAATATGTGTACATGGTGACGGAACATAAATATGTTTACATCGAGCCAATTTTTGGTCTGTGGGTATAAATATGTGTATTTGGTGACGGAACATAAATATGTTTACATCCCGCCAATTTTTGGTCTGTGGGTATTAAATATGTGTATTTGGTGACGGAACACAAATATGTTTACATCCCGCCAATTTTTGGTCTGTGGGTATAAATATGTGAACATGGTGACGGAACATAAATATGTTTACATCGAGCCAATTTTTGGTCTGTGGGTATAAATATGTGTATTTGGTGACGAAACACAAATATGTTTACATCCCGCCAATTTTTGGTCTGTGGGTATAAATATGTGTACATGGTGACGAAACACAAATATGTTTACATTGAGCCAATTTTTGGTCTGTGGGTATAAATATGTGTACATGGTGACGGAACATAAATATGTTTACATCGAGCCAATTTTTGGTCTGTGGGTATAAATATGTGTATTTGGTGACGGAACACAAATATGTTTACATCCCGCCAATTTTTGGTCTGTGGGTATAAATATGTGTATATGGTGACGGAACATAAATATGTTTACATCGAGCCAATTTTTGGTCTGTGGGTATAAATATGTGTATTTGGTGACGAAACACAAATATGTTTACATCCCGCCAATTTTTGGTCTGTGGGTATAAATATGTGTATTTGGTGACGGAACACAAATATGTTTACATTGGGCCAATTTTTGGTCTGTGGGTATAAATATGTGTATATGGTGACGGAACATAAATATGTTTACATCGAGCCAATTTTTGGTCTGTGGGTATAAATATGTGTATTTGGTGACGGAACACAAATATGTTTACATCCCGCCAATTTTTGGTCTGTGGGTATAAATATGTGTATTTGGTGACGGAACACAAATATGTTTACATCCCGCCAATTTTTGGTCTGTGGGTATAAATATGTGTATATGGTGACGGAACATAAATATGTTTACATCGAGCCAATTTTTGGTCTGTGGGTATAAATATGTGTATTTGGTGACGGAACACAAATATGTTTACATCCCGCCAATTTTTGGTCTGTGGGTATAAATATGTGTATTTGGTGACGGAAACACAAATATGTTTACATCGAGCCAATTTTTGGTCTGTGGGTATAAATATGTGTATTTGGTGACGGAACATAAATATGTTTACATCCCGCCAATTTTTGGTCTGTGGGTATAAATATGTGTATTTGGTGACGGAACACAAATATGTTTACATCCCGCCAATTTTTGGTCTGTGGGTATAAATATGTGTATTTGGTGACGGAACATAAATATGTTTACATCGAGCCAATTTTTGGTCTGTGGGTATAAATATGTGTATTTGGTGACGGAACACAAATATGTTTACATCCCGCCAATTTTTGGTCTGTGGGTATAAATATGTGTATTACATGGTGACGGAACATAAATATGTTTACATCGAGCCAATTTTTGGTCTGTGGGTATAAATATGTGTATTTGGTGACGGAACATAAATATGTTTACATCCCGCCAATTTTTGGTCTGTGGGTATAAATATGTGTATTTGGTGACGAAACACAAATATGTTTACATCCCGCCAATTTTTGGTCTGTGGGTATAAATATGTGTACATGGTGACGGAACATAAATATGTTTACATCGAGCCAATTTTTGGTCTGTGGGTATAAATATGTGTATTTGGTGACGAAACACAAATATGTTTACATCCCGCCAATTTTTGGTCTGTGGGTATAAATATGTGTATATGGTGACGGAACACAAATATGTTTACATTGAGCCAATTTTTGGTCTGTGGGTATAAATATGTGTATTTGGTGACGGAACATAAATATGTTTACATCCCGCCAATTTTTGGTCTGTGGGTATAAATATGTGTATTTGGTGACGAAACACAAATATGTTTACATCCCGCCAATTTTTGGTCTGTGGGTATAAATATGTGTACATGGTGACGGAACATAAATATGTTTACATCGAGCCAATTTTTGGTCTGTGGGTATAAATATGTGTATTTGGTGACGGAACATAAATATGTTTACATCCCGCCAATTTTTGGTCTGTGGGTATTAAATATGTGTATTTGGTGACGGAACACAAATATGTTTACATCCCGCCAATTTTTGGTCTGTGGGTATAAATATGTGTACATGGTGACGGAACATAAATATGTTTACATCGAGCCAATTTTTGGTCTGTGGGTATAAATATGTGTATTTGGTGACGAAACACAAATATGTTTACATCCCGCCAATTTTTGGTCTGTGGGTATAAATATGTGTATATGGTGACGAAACACAAATATGTTTACATTGAGCCAATTTTTGGTCTGTGGGTATAAATATGTGTATTTGGTGACGGAACATAAATATGTTTACATCGAGCCAATTTTTGGTCTGTGGGTATTAAATATGTGTATTTGGTGACGAAACACAAATATGTTTACATCCCGCCAATTTTTGGTCTGTGGGTATAAATATGTGAACATGGTGACGGAACATAAATATGTTTACATCGAGCCAATTTTTGGTCTGTGGGTATAAATATGTGTATTTGGTGACGAAACACAAATATGTTTACATCCCGCCAATTTTTGGTCTGTGGGTATAAATATGTGTATATGGTGACGAAACACAAATATGTTTACATTGAGCCAATTTTTGGTCTGTGGGTATAAATATGTGTACATGGTGACGGAACATAAATATGTTTACATCGAGCCAATTTTTGGTCTGTGGGTATAAATATGTGTATTTGGTGACGGAACACAAATATGTTTACATCCCGCCAATTTTTGGTCTGTGGGTATAAATATGTGTACATGGTGACGGAACATAAATATGTTTACATCGAGCCAATTTTTGGTCTGTGGGTATAAATATGTGTACATGGTGACGGAACATAAATATGTTTACATCCCGCCAATTTTTGGTCTGTGGGTATTAAATATGTGTATTTGGTGACGGAACACAAATATGTTTACATCCCGCCAATTTTTGGTCTGTGGGTATAAATATGTGTACATGGTGACGGAACATAAATATGTTTACATCGAGCCAATTTTTGGTCTGTGGGTATAAATATGTGTATTTGGTGACGAAACACAAATATGTTTACATCCCGCCAATTTTTGGTCTGTGGGTATAAATATGTGTACATGGTGACGGAACACAAATATGTTTACATTGAGCCAATTTTTGGTCTGTGGGTATAAATATGTGTATATGGTGACGGAACATAAATATGTTTACATCCCGCCAATTTTTGGTCTGTGGGTATTAAATATGTGTATTTGGTGACGGAACACAAATATGTTTACATCCCGCCAATTTTTGGTCTGTGGGTATAAATATGTGAACATGGTGACGGAACATAAATATGTTTACATCGAGCCAATTTTTGGTCTGTGGGTATAAATATGTGTATTTGGTGACGAAACACAAATATGTTTACATCCCGCCAATTTTTGGTCTGTGGGTATAAATATGTGTACATGGTGACGAAACACAAATATGTTTACATTGAGCCAATTTTTGGTCTGTGGGTATAAATATGTGTACATGGTGACGGAACATAAATATGTTTACATCGAGCCAATTTTTGGTCTGTGGGTATAAATATGTGTATTTGGTGACGGAACACAAATATGTTTACATCCCGCCAATTTTTGGTCTGTGGGTATAAATATGTGTACATTTGGTGACGGAACATAAATATGTTTACATCGAGCCAATTTTTGGTCTGTGGGTATAAATATGTGTATTTGGTGACGGAACATAAATATGTTTACATCCCGCCAATTTTTGGTCTGTGGGTATTAAATATGTGTATTTGGTGACGGAACACAAATATGTTTACATCCCGCCAATTTTTGGTCTGTGGGTATAAATATGTGAACATGGTGACGGAACATAAATATGTTTACATCGAGCCAATTTTTGGTCTGTGGGTATAAATATGTGTATTTGGTGACGGAACACAAATATGTTTACATCCCGCCAATTTTTGGTCTGTGGGTATAAATATGTGTACATGGTGACGGAACACAAATATGTTTACATTGAGCCAATTTTTGGTCTGTGGGTATAAATATGTGTACATGGTGACGGAACATAAATATGTTTACATCGAGCCAATTTTTGGTCTGTGGGTATAAATATGTGTATTTGGTGACGGAACACAAATATGTTTACATCCCGCCAATTTTTGGTCTGTGGGTATAAATATGTGTATTTGGTGACGGAACATAAATATGTTTACATCGCGCCAATTTTTGGTCTGTGGGTATAAATATGTGTATTTGGTGACGGAACATAAATATGTTTACATCCCGCCAATTTTTGGTCTGTGGGTATAAATATGTGTATTTGGTGACGGAACACAAATATGTTTACATCCCGCCAATTTTTGGTCTGTGGGTATAAATATTGTGTACATGGTGACGGAACATAAATATGTTTACATCCAGCCAATTTTTGGTCTGTGGGTATAAATATGTGTATTTGGTGACGGAACATAAATATGTTTACATCCCGCCAATTTTTGGTCTGTGGGTATAAATATGTGTATTTGGTGACGGAACACAAATATGTTTACATCCCGCCAATTTTTGGTCTGTGGGTATAAATATGTGTACATGGTGACGGAACATAAATATGTTTACATCGAGCCAATTTTTGGTCTGTGGGTATAAATATGTGTATTTGGTGACGAAACACAAATATGTTTACATCCCGCCAATTTTTGGTCTGTGGGTATAAATATGTGTACATGGTGACGGAACATAAATATGTTTACATCGAGCCAATTTTTGGTCTGTGGGTATAAATATGTGTATTTGGTGACGGAACATAAATATGTTTACATCCCGCCAATTTTTGGTCTGTGGGTATAAATATGTGTATTTGGTGACGGAACACAAATATGTTTACATCCCGCCAATTTTTGGTCTGTGGGTATAAATATGTGTATTTGGTGACGGAACATAAATATGTTTACATCGAGCCAATTTTTGGTCTGTGGGTATTAAATATGTGTATTTGGTGACGGAACACAAATATGTTTACATCCCGCCAATTTTTGGTCTGTGGGTATAAATATGTGTATTTGGTGACGGAACACAAATATGTTTACATCGAGCCAATTTTTGGTCTGTGGGTATAAATATGTGTATTTGGTGACGGAACATAAATATGTTTACATCGAGCCAATTTTTGGTCTGTGGGTATTAAATATGTGTATTTGGTGACGGAACACAAATATGTTTACATCCCGCCAATTTTTGGTCTGTGGGTATAAATATGTGAACATGGTGACGGAACATAAATATGTTTACATCGAGCCAATTTTTGGTCTGTGGGTATAAATATGTGTATTTGGTGACGGAACACAAATATGTTTACATCCCGCCAATTTTTGGTCTGTGGGTATAAATATGTGTACATGGTGACGAAACACAAATATGTTTACATTGAGCCAATTTTTGGTCTGTGGGTATAAATATGTGTACATGGTGACGGAACATAAATATGTTTACATCGAGCCAATTTTTGGTCTGTGGGTATAAATATGTGTATTTGGTGACGGAACATAAATATGTTTACATCCCGCCAATTTTTGGTCTGTGGGTATAAATATGTGTATTTGGTGACGAAACACAAATATGTTTACATCCCGCCAATTTTTGGTCTGTGGGTATAAATATGTGTACATGGTGACGGAACATAAATATGTTTACATCGAGCCAATTTTTGGTCTGTGGGTATAAATATGTGTATTTGGTGACGGAACATAAATATGTTTACATCCCGCCAATTTTTGGTCTGTGGGTATTAAATATGTGTATTTGGTGACGGAACACAAATATGTTTACATCCCGCCAATTTTTGGTCTGTGGGTATAAATATGTGTACATGGTGACGGAACATAAATATGTTTACATCGAGCCAATTTTTGGTCTGTGGGTATAAATATGTGTATTTGGTGACGAAACACAAATATGTTTACATCCCGCCAATTTTTGGTCTGTGGGTATAAATATGTGTACATGGTGACGAAACACAAATATGTTTACATTGAGCCAATTTTTGGTCTGTGGGTATAAATATGTGTACATGGTGACGGAACATAAATATGTTTACATCGAGCCAATTTTTGGTCTGTGGGTATAAATATGTGTATTTGGTGACGGAACACAAATATGTTTACATCCCGCCAATTTTTGGTCTGTGGGTATAAATATGTGTATTTGGTGACGGAACATAAATATGTTTACATCCGAGCCAATTTTTGGTCTGTGGGTATAAATATGTGTATTTGGTGACGGAACACAAATATGTTTACATCCCGCCAATTTTTTGGTCTGTGGGTATAAATATGTGTATTTGGTGACGGAACACAAATATGTTTACATCCCGCCAATTTTTGGTCTGTGGGTATAAATATGTGTATTTGGTGACGGAACATAAATATGTTTACATCCCGCCAATTTTTGGTCTGTGGGTATAAATATGTGTATTTGGTGACGGAACATAAATATGTTTACATCCCGCCAATTTTTGGTCTGTGGGTATAAATATGTGTATTTGGTGACGGAACACAAATATGTTTACATCCCGCCAATTTTTGGTCTGTGGGTATAAATATGTGTATTTGGTGACGGAACACAAATATGTTTACATCCCGCCAATTTTTGGTCTGTGGGTATAAATATGTGTATTTGGTGACGGAACATAAATATGTTTACATCGAGCCAATTTTTGGTCTGTGGGTATAAATATGTGTATTTGGTGACGGAACACAAATATGTTTACATCCCGCCAATTTTTGGTCTGTGGGTATAAATATGTGTACATGGTGACGGAACACAAATATGTTTACATTGAGCCAATTTTTGGTCTGTGGGTATAAATATGTGTATTTGGTGACGGAACATAAATATGTTTACATCCCGCCAATTTTTGGTCTGTGGGTATAAATATGTGTATTTGGTGACGGAACACAAATATGTTTACATCCCGCCAATTTTTGGTCTGTGGGTATAAATATGTGAACATGGTGACGGAACATAAATATGTTTACATCGAGCCAATTTTTGGTCTGTGGGTATAAATATGTGTATTTGGTGACGGAAACACAAATATGTTTACATCCCGCCAATTTTTGGTCTGTGGGTATAAATATGTGTATTTGGTGACGGAACACAAATATGTTTACATCGAGCCAATTTTTGGTCTGTGGGTATAAATATGTGTATTTGGTGACGGAACATAAATATGTTTACATCCCGCCAATTTTTGGTCTGTGGGTATTAAATATGTGTATTTGGTGACGGAACACAAATATGTTTACATCCCGCCAATTTTTGGTCTGTGGGTATAAATATGTGAACATGGTGACGGAACATAAATATGTTTACATCGAGCCAATTTTTGGTCTGTGGGTATAAATATGTGTATTTGGTGACGGAACATAAATATGTTTACATCCCGCCAATTTTTGGTCTGTGGGTATAAATATGTGTATTTGGTGACGAAACACAAATATGTTTACATCCCGCCAATTTTTGGTCTGTGGGTATAAATATGTGTACATGGTGACGGAACATAAATATGTTTACATCGAGCCAATTTTTGGTCTGTGGGTATAAATATGTGTATTTGGTGACGGAACATAAATATGTTTACATCGAGCCAATTTTTGGTCTGTGGGTATAAATATGTGTATTTGGTGACGAAACACAAATATGTTTACATCCCGCCAATTTTTGGTCTGTGGGTATAAATATGTGAACATGGTGACGGAACATAAATATGTTTACATCGAGCCAATTTTTGGTCTGTGGGTATAAATATGTGTATTTGGTGACGAAACACAAATATGTTTACATCCCGCCAATTTTTGGTCTGTGGGTATAAATATGTGTACATGGTGACGGAACACAAATATGTTTACATTGAGCCAATTTTTGGTCTGTGGGTATAAATATGTGTATTTGGTGACGGAACATAAATATGTTTACATCCCGCCAATTTTTGGTCTGTGGGTATAAATATGTGTATTTGGTGACGGAAACACAAATATGTTTACATCCCGCCAATTTTTGGTCTGTGGGTATAAATATGTGTATTTGGTGACGGAACACAAATATGTTTACATCCCGCCAATTTTTGGTCTGTGGGTATAAATATGTGTACATGGTGACGGAACATAAATATGTTTACATCCAGCCAATTTTTGGTCTGTGGGTATAAATATGTGTATTTGGTGACGGAACACAAATATGTTTACATCCCGCCAATTTTTGGTCTGTGGGTATAAATATGTGTACATGGTGACGAAACACAAATATGTTTACATTGAGCCAATTTTTGGTCTGTGGGTATAAATATGTGTACATGGTGACGGAACATAAATATGTTTACATCGAGCCAATTTTTGGTCTGTGGGTATAAATATGTGTATTTGGTGACGGAACACAAATATGTTTACATCCCGCCAATTTTTGGTCTGTGGGTATAAATATGTGTATTTGGTGACGGAACACAAATATGTTTACATCCCGCCAATTTTTGGTCTGTGGGTATAAATATGTGTACATGGTGACGGAACATAAATATGTTTACATCGAGCCAATTTTTGGTCTGTGGGTATAAATATGTGTATTTGGTGACGAAACACAAATATGTTTACATCCCGCCAATTTTTGGTCTGTGGGTATAAATATGTGTACATGGTGACGGAACACAAATATGTTTACATCGAGCCAATTTTTGGTCTGTGGGTATAAATATGTGTATTTGGTGACGGAACATAAATATGTTTACATCCCGCCAATTTTTGGTCTGTGGGTATAAATATGTGTATTTGGTGACGGAACACAAATATGTTTACATCCCGCCAATTTTTGGTCTGTGGGTATAAATATGTGTACATGGTGACGGAACATAAATATGTTTACATCGAGCCAATTTTTGGTCTGTGGGTATAAATATGTGTATTTGGTGACAGAACACAAATATGTTTACATCCCGCCAATTTTTGGTCTGTGGGTATAAATATGTGTATATGGTGACGAAACACAAATATGTTTACATCCCGCCAATTTTTGGTCTGTGGGTATAAATATGTGTACATGGTGACGGAACATAAATATGTTTACATCGAGCCAATTTTTGGTCTGTGGGTATAAATATGTGTATTTGGTGACGGAACACAAATATGTTTACATCCCGCCAATTTTTGGTCTGTGGGTATAAATATGTGTATATGGTGACGGAACACAAATATGTTTACATCGAGCCAATTTTTGGTCTGTGGGTATAAATATGTGTATTTGGTGACGGAACATAAATATGTTTACATCCCGCCAATTTTTGGTCTGTGGGTATAAATATGTGTATTTGGTGACGAAACACAAATATGTTTACATCCCGCCAATTTTTGGTCTGTGGGTATAAATATGTGTACATGGTGACGGAACATAAATATGTTTACATCGAGCCAATTTTTGGTCTGTGGGTATAAATATGTGTATTTGGTGACGGAACATAAATATGTTTACATCCCGCCAATTTTTGGTCTGTGGGTATTAAATATGTGTATTTGGTGACGGAACACAAATATGTTTACATCCCGCCAATTTTTGGTCTGTGGGTATAAATATGTGTACATGGTGACGGAACATAAATATGTTTACATCGAGCCAATTTTTGGTCTGTGGGTATAAATATGTGTATTTGGTGACGGAACACAAATATGTTTACATCCCGCCAATTTTTGGTCTGTGGGTATTAAATATGTGTATTTGGTGACGGAACACAAATATGTTTACATCCCGCCAATTTTTGGTCTGTGGGTATAAATATGTGTACATGGTGACGGAACATAAATATGTTTACATCGAGCCAATTTTTGGTCTGTGGGTATAAATATGTGTATTTGGTGACGAAACACAAATATGTTTACATCCCGCCAATTTTTGGTCTGTGGGTATAAATATGTGTACATGGTGACGGAACACAAATATGTTTACATTGAGCCAATTTTTGGTCTGTGGGTATAAATATGTGTACTTGGTGACGGAACATAAATATGTTTACATCCCGCCAATTTTTGGTCTGTGGGTATAAATATGTGTATTTGGTGACGGAACACAAATATGTTTACATCCCGCCAATTTTTGGTCTGTGGGTATAAATATGTGTACATGGTGACGGAACATAAATATGTTTACATCGAGCCAATTTTTGGTCTGTGGGTATAAATATGTGTATTTGGTGACGGAACACAAATATGTTTACATCCCGCCAATTTTTGGTCTGTGGGTATAAATATGTGTATTTGGTGACGGAACACAAATATGTTTACATCCCGCCAATTTTTGGTCTGTGGGTATAAATATGTGTATTTGGTGACGGAACACAAATATGTTTACATCCCGCCAATTTTTGGTCTGTGGGTATAAATATGTGAACATGGTGACGGAACATAAATATGTTTACATCGAGCCAATTTTTGGTCTGTGGGTATAAATATGTGTATTTGGTGACGGAACACAAATATGTTTACATCCCGCCAATTTTTGGTCTGTGGGTATAAATATGTGTATTTGGTGACGGAACACAAATATGTTTACATCCCGCCAATTTTTGGTCTGTGGGTATAAATATGTGTACATGGTGACGGAACATAAATATGTTTACATCGAGCCAATTTTTGGTCTGTGGGTATAAATATGTGTATTTGGTGACGGAACATAAATATGTTTACATCCCGCCAATTTTTGGTCTGTGGGTATTAAATATGTGTATTTGGTGACGGAACACAAATATGTTTACATCCCGCCAATTTTTGGTCTGTGGGTATAAATATGTGAACATGGTGACGGAACATAAATATGTTTACATCGAGCCAATTTTTGGTCTGTGGGTATAAATATGTGTATTTGGTGACGAAACACAAATATGTTTACATCCCGCCAATTTTTGGTCTGTGGGTATAAATATGTGTACATGGTGACGGAACACAAATATGTTTACATTGAGCCAATTTTTGGTCTGTGGGTATAAATATGTGTATATGGTGACGGAACATAAATATGTTTACATCGAGCCAATTTTTGGTCTGTGGGTATAAATATGTGTATTTGGTGACGAAACACAAATATGTTTACATCCCGCCAATTTTTGGTCTGTGGGTATAAATATGTGTACATGGTGACGGAACATAAATATGTTTACATCGAGCCAATTTTTGGTCTGTGGGTATAAATATGTGTATTTGGTGACGGAACATAAATATGTTTACATCGCGCCAATTTTTGGTCTGTGGGTATAAATATGTGTATTTGGTGACGAAACACAAATATGTTTACATCCCGCCAATTTTTGGTCTGTGGGTATAAATATGTGTACATGGTGACGGAACATAAATATGTTTACATCGAGCCAATTTTTGGTCTGTGGGTATAAATATGTGTATTTGGTGACGGAACATAAATATGTTTACATCCCGCCAATTTTTGGTCTGTGGGTATAAATATGTGTACATTTGGTGACGGAACACAAATATGTTTACATCCCGCCAATTTTTGGTCTGTGGGTATAAATATGTGTATATGGTGACGGAACATAAATATGTTTACATCGAGCCAATTTTTGGTCTGTGGGTATAAATATGTGTATTTGGTGACGGAACACAAATATGTTTACATCCCGCCAATTTTTGGTCTGTGGGTATAAATATGTGTATTTGGTGACGGAACACAAATATGTTTACATCCCGCCAATTTTTGGTCTGTGGGTATAAATATGTGTATTTGGTGACGGAACATAAATATGTTTACATCCCGCCAATTTTTGGTCTGTGGGTATAAATATGTGTATTTGGTGACGGAACACAAATATGTTTACATCCCGCCAATTTTTGGTCTGTGGGTATAAATATGTGTATTTGGTGACGAAACACAAATATGTTTACATCCCGCCAATTTTTGGTCTGTGGGTATAAATATGTGTACATGGTGACGAAACACAAATATGTTTACATCGCGCCAATTTTTGGTCTGTGGGTATAAATATGTGTATTTGGTGACGGAACATAAATATGTTTACATCGAGCCAATTTTTGGTCTGTGGGTATAAATATGTGTATTTGGTGACGGAACACAAATATGTTTACATCCCGCCAATTTTTGGTCTGTGGGTATAAATATGTGTATTTGGTGACGGAACATAAATATGTTTACATCCAGCCAATTTTTGGTCTGTGGGTATAAATATGTGTATTTGGTGACGGAACACAAATATGTTTACATCCCGCCAATTTTTGGTCTGTGGGTATAAATATGTGTATTTGGTGACGGAACACAAATATGTTTACATCGAGCCAATTTTTGGTCTGTGGGTATAAATATGTGTATTTGGTGACGGAACATAAATATGTTTACATCCCGCCAATTTTTGGTCTGTGGGTATATAAATATGTGTATTTGGTGACGGAACACAAATATGTTTACATCCCGCCAATTTTTGGTCTGTGGGTATAAATATGTGTACATGGTGACGGAACATAAATATGTTTACATCGAGCCAATTTTTGGTCTGTGGGTATAAATATGTGTATTTGGTGACGGAACATAAATATGTTTACATCCCGCCAATTTTTGGTCTGTGGGTATAAATATGTGTATTTGGTGACGAAACACAAATATGTTTACATTGGGCCAATTTTTGGTCTGTGGGTATAAATATGTGTACATGGTGACGGAACATAAATATGTTTACATCGAGCCAATTTTTGGTCTGTGGGTATAAATATGTGTATTTGGTGACGAAACACAAATATGTTTACATCCCGCCAATTTTTGGTCTGTGGGTATAAATATGTGTACTTGGTGACGGAACACAAATATGTTTACATTGAGCCAATTTTTGGTCTGTGGGTATAAATATGTGTACATGGTGACGGAACATAAATATGTTTACATCGAGCCAATTTTTGGTCTGTGGGTATAAATATGTGTATTTGGTGACGGAACACAAATATGTTTACATCCCGCCAATTTTTGGTCTGTGGGTATAAATATGTGTATTTGGTGACGGAACACAAATATGTTTACATCCCGCCAATTTTTGGTCTGTGGGTATAAATATGTGTATTTGGTGACGGAACACAAATATGTTTACATCGCGCCAATTTTTGGTCTGTGGGTATAAATATGTGTATTTGGTGACGGAACACAAATATGTTTACATCCCGCCAATTTTTGGTCTGTGGGTATAAATATGTGTATTTGGTGACGGAACACAAATATGTTTACATCCCGCCAATTTTTGGTCTGTGGGTATAAATATGTGTACATGGTGACGGAACATAAATATGTTTACATCGAGCCAATTTTTGGTCTGTGGGTATAAATATGTGTATTTGGTGACGAAACACAAATATGTTTACATCCCGCCAATTTTTGGTCTGTGGGTATAAATATGTGTACATGGTGACGGAACACAAATATGTTTACATTGAGCCAATTTTTGGTCTGTGGGTATAAATATGTGTATTTGGTGACGGAACATAAATATGTTTACATCCCGCCAATTTTTGGTCTGTGGGTATAAATATGTGTATTTGGTGACGGAACATAAATATGTTTACATCCCGCCAATTTTTGGTCTGTGGGTATAAATATGTGTATTTGGTGACGGAACATAAATATGTTTACATCGCGCCAATTTTTGGTCTGTGGGTATAAATATGTGTATTTGGTGACGGAACACAAATATGTTTACATCGAGCCAATTTTTGGTCTGTGGGTATAAATATGTGTATTTGGTGACGGAACACAAATATGTTTACATCCCGCCAATTTTTGGTCTGTGGGTATAAATATGTGTATTTGGTGACGGAACACAAATATGTTTACATCCCGCCAATTTTTGGTCTGTGGGTATAAATATGTGTACATGGTGACGGAACATAAATATGTTTACATCGAGCCAATTTTTGGTCTGTGGGTATAAATATGTGTATTTGGTGACGGAACACAAATATGTTTACATCCCGCCAATTTTTGGTCTGTGGGTATAAATATGTGTATTTGGTGACGGAACACAAATATGTTTACATCCCGCCAATTTTTGGTCTGTGGGTATAAATATGTGTACATGGTGACGGAACATAAATATGTTTACATCGAGCCAATTTTTGGTCTGTGGGTATAAATATGTGTATTTGGTGACGAAACACAAATATGTTTACATCCCGCCAATTTTTGGTCTGTGGGTATAAATATGTGTATTTGGTGACGGAACACAAATATGTTTACATCCCGCCAATTTTTGGTCTGTGGGTATAAATATGTGTATATGGTGACGGAACATAAATATGTTTACATCGAGCCAATTTTTTGGTCTGTGGGTATAAATATGTGTATTTGGTGACGGAACACAAATATGTTTACATCCCGCCAATTTTTGGTCTGTGGGTATAAATATGTGTACATGGTGACGGAACACAAATATGTTTACATCGCGCCAATTTTTGGTCTGTGGGTATAAATATGTGTATTTGGTGACGGAACATAAATATGTTTACATCCCGCCAATTTTTGGTCTGTGGGTATAAATATGTGTATTTGGTGACGGAACACAAATATGTTTACATCCCGCCAATTTTTGGTCTGTGGGTATAAATATGTGTATTTGGTGACGGAACACAAATATGTTTACATCCCGCCAATTTTTGGTCTGTGGGTATAAATATGTGTATTTGGTGACGGAACATAAATATGTTTACATCCCGCCAATTTTTGGTCTGTGGGTATAAATATGTGTATTTGGTGACGGAACACAAATATGTTTACATCCCGCCAATTTTTGGTCTGTGGGTATAAATATGTGTACATGGTGACGGAACATAAATATGTTTACATCGAGCCAATTTTTGGTCTGTGGGTATAAATATGTGTATTTGGTGACGGAACACAAATATGTTTACATCCCGCCAATTTTTGGTCTGTGGGTATAAATATGTGTATTTGGTGACGGAACACAAATATGTTTACATCCCGCCAATTTTTGGTCTGTGGGTATAAATATGTGTACATGGTGACAATTTTACAGATTAAGCAATGATGGTAGGTGTCAGTTAGAGTAAGAATTTAGAATTGTTTAGGGCAGCTAAAGCAGGGAGGATATTTGTGGAGGTTTATCGATACTATTTTGAGTGAGTATATTTGTTGGGTGTGTGCTCTTTCAAAAAGCACAGAATAACAACAAATATTTAAGGATCGATGGTAGGTTTGTGGGGGTGAATAAAATGCAAAACACTAAATGCATTTTATTGAATAAGCAGTGAAGGTAAGAGTAAGAATTTTGAATTGTTCAGGGCAGCTAACGCAGGGAAGATATTTGTGGAGGTTGATCGATGCTATTTTGAGTGAGTATATTTGTTGAGTATGTACTTTTTGAAGAAGCACAGAATAGCAACAGATATTTAAGGATCGATGGTGGGTTTGTGAATGTAGATAATATGCAAAACATTAATTGCATACTACAGATTAAGCAATGAAGGTAAGAATGAGTAAGAGTAAGAATTTTGAATTGTTCAGGGCAGCTAACGCAGGGAAGATATTTGTGGAGGTTGATCGATGCTATTTTGAGTGAGTATATTTGTTGAGTATGTACTTTTTGAAAAAGCACAGAATAACAACAAATATTTAAGGATCGATGGTATGTTTGTGAGGGTGAATAAAATGCAAAACACTAACTGCATTTTATTGAATAAGCAGTGAAGGTAAGTATGAGTAAGAGTAAGAATTTTGAATTGTTCAGGGCAGCTAACGCAGGGAAGATATTTGTGGAGGTTGATCGATGCTATTTTGAGTGAGTATATTTGTTGAGTATGTACTTTTTGAAAAAGCACAGAATAACAACAAATATTTAAGGATCGATGGTAGGTTTGTGAGGGTGAATAAAATGCAAAACATTAAATGCATTTTATTGAATAAGCAGTGAAGGTAAGTATGAGTAAGAGTAAGAATTTTGAATTGTTCAGGGCAGCTAACGCAGGGAAGATATTTGTGGAGGTTGATCGATGCTATTTTGAGTGAGTATATTTGTTGAGTATGTACTTTTGAAAAAGCACAGAATAACAACAAATATTTAAGGATCGATGGTAGGTTTGTGAGGGTGAATAAAATGCAAAACACTAAATGCATTTTATTGAATAAGCAGTGAAGGTAAGTATGAGTAAGAGTAAGAATTTTGAATTGTTCAGGGCAGCTAACGCAAAGATATTTGTGGAGGTTGATCGATGCTATTTTGAGTGAGTATATTTGTTGAGTATGTACTTTTTGAAAAAGCACAGAATAACAACAAATATTTAAGGATCGATGGTAGGTTGGTGAGGGTGAATAAAATGCAAAACATTAATCGCATTTTATGGATTAAGCAGTGAAGGTAAGTATGAGTAAGAGTAAGAATTTTGAATTGTTCAGGGCAGCTAACGCAAGGAAGATATTTGTGGAGGTTGATCGATGCTATTTTGAGTGAGTATATTTGTTGAGTATGTACTTTTTGAAAAAGCACAGAATAGCAACAAATATTTAAGGATCGATGGTAGGTTTGAGAGGGTGAATAAAATGCAAAACATTAAATGCATTTTATAGAATAAGCAGTGAAGGTAAGTATAAGTAAGCAGTTTGGAAGCAGAGAATGAATACTTTTTGCTTTTTGCTAGCAGGTGAGTATTTAACAGAAACAAATTGGACAGTCAGCTGTGTTTGAAAAATATGTGGGTATAATTTGGAGATTGTTTGCAGGATGTATGCAGAAGAATGACCAGCGGGGGCAGAGGTAAGAAGACAGTATGAGTAGGTGAGTATTTTGGGAGTAGGAAGAGTTAGCCGTATAGGCAGTGTGGAGGTAAATATAGGGTTATCAGCAAGGGTAAGTAATTAAAGGTATTTTTGGCAATGTTTGCCAGCAGTTAAGTATTTGAAATATCAATTGATATTAGCAGAAATTGAGTCGAAACGCAGCTAATGGGCGATGCTGATTTATGGCCAGGTTTTATTTTTGTATATTAGGTAGCCGTGAAAATATGATGAGGTTAGGGGGTGACTAACTGGGCAGAATTTGGAATCTATACATTTGTAGTTATTTGGGCTAACAGCAGACATAGAGTGAAGTGATTTTAGCAAGGTTTAAAATCGAGTACGATATGTACAGGAGGGGAATTTAACAATATGTGGATTAATGTGCAGATACATGTTTGAGTGTTTACAAAGTGATTTATTTGGCACGCAGGCCAATCACAGAGGTGTCAATAGTGATCCTGTAGCGTGAAGGCGTTGCATGCGAGCTTTGCGGTTGTTGTTTCCATGTAGATGCTGTTTCTTTTCGATGTAATGGTTTAGTTGATGGTTCCGTTGATTTGGTTGTTTGTTGCTGCTTCATTTATGGTTGATGGTGGGTGGTGTAATAGATGTTTATTATGTTACTCGTAGAATTTGAAGCTGTTTAGGAGTAAGAGTCGAAAGACATCGTAAGTATGAGGTAGGTATGAAGAGTGCATATTGATAAAAGGAGCATGTTATACCAAGCATGCGGTTTTGGGAAAAGGTAGTTTCGATACGTGTTCATTTTGTTGTTTGTTTTTGTTTGATGGTGATGGGTGTATGTATGAGGATTTATCCGTTGTTGATGGTGTACTTTGGACTTGTTAATGTCCTTGAGTTTGTGTAGGTGGTGTTTTGAATTGCTGTTGTGTTTGTTGATAATTTCCCTCCGTTGTTCCGTTTTCCAAATGTTGGTAATTATTTGTGTGTGGGCGAAGCTTTATGTTTGTAGATGAGGTTGTTGCTTATCCAGGTTTTTGGGTGAAGGTATTGTTGAATTTTTATTGTTTCCTCCATGTTGTTGGGATTGTATTGTGGAAGAGAAATATTAAAAGTGATAAGTGGTTTGTTGGTAATTTATGATTGTGATTGAGTAAAACAGTGTGTAAGTACAAGTGTACAGTGTCGCTGTTTGTGCAGAAGGTATCCATATATATGGCTAGGTAGTGGACGTAGTTACATTGTAAGATTACAATGCAAACAAGTGGCCCACTAATACCAAGCGTAAAGCTTGTTAGACATAAAAGGGTCAGTGGCATGCGAACATGCTAGAGGGCGTGTATACTTTTTTGTTGGTGTTTTTTCAATGCTTTTATTTCTTTGACAAATTATCACCGTATACAGCTCCACTGAATTTTATGTGTTCTTTGGTTGCCATATATGGATGGACGCTGATACACTAGAAGATTATTAGTGCTAACAGACGCCCACTAGTAAGCATGCGTGAAGCTTGCAATTTTTACTAGAGTGGGAGGATTTGGGTGTAGAATACTTGCGCTATTGTAATTTTACGTTAAGTTAAGTTTAGTAGGTGGAAACATTGCCATGTGGAGAGAGAGGTGATATTTTTATGAATTAATTAATTTTAGCAAAATTTAGGGTAGCAGCTTTTTGGCAGAAGGCTTATGCTGCAGTTTGATTTGTTTTTTGTGTCATTCTTTGGTTGCAGAAGGCAATTTGTTATTTAGATGAATTTATATGAAGCAAGATGTAGAATATATTGTAGTTTTGTGTACAGAGTGTACGGAGTTTTAAGGATTAGAGAATCCATATATGGTTTGAGGTTTAGTTAAGTTTTGTAAGTATGAAGCGTGAAGCTAGTGTGAGATTACGTAAACTATTTTCTAATGAAAAAGCATCACTGAGGATGCAAAGAGAGTGCAAATATTCTACTGAAGAATTTTTATTTTGTTTTGAATTGGCAATGTGTGTATAGCTAGGGATTGGCTCAGTCTGAGTCGGAGGGATGCGCTTTCTGTTGATGCGGTGGGAAGGTTCGTTTCCTGTCCAGCTGCGACGAAAAACGTTTAAGTTATCCCTCAGTTAAAAAAAGGGAAATTGGGGGGCCCCCCGACTACTTGCAATTGAGTCCAGACGTTTGATAATTTCATCGCTTAGTGTGTTGGGGGACTGTTGTTTCTGTGGTTGCTGTAGGTGGTCTTGTATGTGATCGTGATGACGACGATGAGGAGGCGAGAAGCGCAGATTAGGATTAGGGCGGGGAGTGACATTGTCTCTGTTTGTAGAGGGATTCGGTACATTAGATTCCAAGGACGTACAGGCTATGTTCGGATCGCAGGTCCAGTTCTGGCTGCCAGTACCGGGTGCGGAGGTGCGGGCAGGAACAGGAATCATTGCAGCAGCGGCAGCGGCAGCAGCAGGGTTTATTATAAAATGCCGCTGTCGATGCCGATGATCGTGATTTTGTTGTTCTCGCTTCTAACCGAAACGAATAGTGATTTCATGCCAAATTTTACAATCCCAAGACCGAATTAAACTTCGGCCTACTGGGATTGTAAAGGTGTACATGAAAAGTTTTATTCAAAACAATATTATATATAACATTTTCTATTTGAATGTGTTGGCGCCGCATTAACTTTAAATGCTTTGGGCTCTCAATGGCAAGATTATGTTAAAATCGCAATGGTAAACGGGTTTTCTGGATTTTACAGTTGATGCAGGTCCAGATGGCAAGGTGCGCTACTCATAAGCGGGAGTAAGCGCTAATTGTTGATTGAGCGTTTGCTCACATAGAAAGTGTCCATCTAGGCTCAGAGTGGACGTCTCCAATATATCTTGCTTAATAAAAGCCCAGCAGCATTCCAAGAAACAATTTTTAAAACGGTATTGTTGGTTGGAGATGCTGCTGGAGCTTAATTGGTCCTGACTGGAGTATTAAACATTTTTACTTCCATTGGCCTGGATTACACTCAACGTCCTTATCAAAGCATTAACCAGCTGGTCGATTTTCATCTCAATACTGGCTAGGTTTGATGGTTCAATGGTTGCAGGCTTCTGGGAGCGGTCCTGAATGAGGATGTCCGTGAGCTTGTCAAGCTTTTGACATATCAGAACGTTATAGTCCTGCCGAACTTGACTGCTTTGGCGAGAGCTGCGGCTGTGGCTACGAGAAACCAGTCTTGCAGCAGGTTGAGATGACACTTGAGCCAAACTCACAGGAGCTTGCTTAGGCTGGGACAGTCTGGGCTGCCTTGGATGCAAAGCTGGCTGCTGATGAGTCGCTTTCGACTGGGGCTGCTGCTGTAGATGAGTACCTCTGGCAACCGAGGCATAAGAGACAGCTGCACTGCTCAACAATTGCATAGGTGCCAGCTGCTGATGATGCTGCTGCTCACACTGTGATGACGCGGACCGATGCTTTTGCTTTAGTTGAGGAGGCGGTAGGCGCTGAGGCTGGGTGGAGATGCGGGCAGTTGCCTGCTGGCCGCTTCGCTGTACAGCTCGCTGGACAATGGGAGGAATCTGAGGGATTTTGAGTTTCCCCAAGATGTTGTTGGCTCTTTGTATGCTAGACGGTACACGCGCTTTACATGCATCCGCAAATGCCTTGCAGCCACGGTAGCTTGCAGCATGTTGCCCTTTGCAGTTGGCACATTTAGCTGGCTCCTTTTTTTATTTGTCGTTTCCAAATCGAAACGGTAAGTGATTTCATGCTAGTTTCAACAATCCCAGGGCCGAATTAAGATTCAGCCTGCTGGGATTGTGAGTGTGTGCATGAAAAGTTTTATTCAACACAATATTTTCATAACATTTTTCATTGAATCTGTTGGCGCCGCAATAATTTATATGCATTTGGCTCAGAATGGCAAGATTATGAGTTATAACCGCAATGGTAATATCAATCCTGTCAAGATTTTCCAGCTGATGCTGATCCAGGAGGCTAGTGAGTGCTACTCATCAAAGGAGTCCACACCGTTGTTGGCTGAGCGTCCGCTCGCATCCAGATAGTCACTCCAGACACAACGAGGACATCTCCGATCCTTCTAGCTTGCATAGAAGCCCAGCAGCATTCCAAGAAACAATTTTTAAAAGAGTATTGTTGGTTGGAATGCTGCTGGAGCTGGATTGGTCCTAACTGAGTTAGGCCTTATTGCTACCATTAGCGTGGATAGTTTTCATCAAATCAACCATCACACTAATCAGCTGATCAATTTTCAGCTCAATGACAGCTAGGTTAGTTGACTCGTTGATGACAGACTTCTGTGAGCGGTCCTGGATAAGGATGTTCGTGAGTTTGTCAAGTTTTTGGCAAATCAGGACATTGTAGTCCTGCTCAACTTGACTGGACAGCCGATTGCTGGGGCTGCGACTATGAGAAGCTTGCCTTGAAACAGGTTGCAATGGTACTTGCATCACCGGAGCTTGCTTAGATTGAGCCAGCCTGGGTTGCATAGTAGGATGCTGAGATTGCTGATGCTTACGCAGAGGAGCACCCCTAGCCACAGCAGCGTAAGACGGAGCAGAGCCGCTAAGTGGATGAGGATTTGCTGGTTGCCGACGTTGCTGCATATTCTGATGCATCCGAGGTTGCTGCTCCAGCTGCGGAGCCAGAGAGCGCTGAGGATGGGCATCGCTGCGGCCAACTGGATAGTGCTTGCTTTTATCCACAGCTTGCTTAACAGTGGTGGGAATCTGCGGCATCTTAAGCTTACCTAAGATGTTGTTGGCTCGATGGATGCTTGCAGGTTCACGAATCTTACAAGCTTCAGCAAAAGCTTTACAGCCGCGGTAGCTTGCAGCGTGCTGACCACTGCAATTCGCGCATTTTGCTGGCTCCTCCAGAGTCTTCTTGCACGCAGTGGACTGATGGTCCCCGGCACACTTCACACACACAAAGCGTCGACGGCAGTAATTCTTCGTGTGCCCGTATTGCTGGCAACGGTGACACTGCACAGCATCAACCGCTTTAAGGGGCCGTTCCACGACGACCTGCTGGTTACCCAGAGTGGTCAGTTTCAGAACCTCAGATATACAATCTGCGGTTTCAAACTCAACCTCGAAGAGGTCAATGGGCTCTCTGGAAAACTTCCGTTTGATGACGTTTAGGAATCGCACCTTATATCCAAGAGCAGTTAGCTTCGATCGGATCCAGTCAAGGGGGGTGGACCTATGTAGATGGCGGATAACCACTCGGAATCCACGCTCGTGTTCCAGTTGGTAAGTATGACATTGGATATTATTTTGCTGGAAGTGCGCAGTGAGACGCCTATACGAATCAATGTCGTTGCATAAAATCCTAAGTCCTTTGTTAGCAGTGGGCTTCGTGACAAATTTGTCCCCAATGACTTTAGAGATGGTCTCCAGCATCTCTATAATGCTATCCACTTGCGGGATAATAATTGGTTTGGGCTTCTCAGAACGGCTAAAAGTGGCACCGTTGGTAGCACTCGCCCGTGGGGCGGCGCTGAGGCTTGCACAGTTTGCCGAAGATCTGCTTACAGGGTCAGCATTGGTTGGCTTAAGTACACGAGGCTCCTCCTCTTCAGAGTCCAAGCCCTCCATGTCCGAGAAATCCTTTTCCAGCTCTTCTGCGAGCTGACGAAAAAGATTTGGAGTGGTAGCTTTTGGTGGCGACTTCATCGGTTTAACCATTTTGGAGGTTCCGGTAAGTACCTCGGTAGAAACCCTCTTGCCAGGCTTCTTCAGTGAATCGGAACGTTCCTCGCAATCCATTTCTTGAAGCAGTTGCTTGAAGGAGGCGAGATTGGAGCTAGCTCGAGTAGTTCTTGTTGACGGAATGGTGGTTGTCTTGCTTCTTGCTATAGACTTATTGGTAGCTGCAGTTGATATGACTGGCGCAGGAGATCCAACAACATCGATATCGTCGTCATCGCTGTCAATATAGCTCGTGGGCTTATTCATATTGACGGCCAGAGCCGCCAAGTGGCTGGGGAAGAAGGTGCAGCTTACGCTGCTTTATGTTCAATTTTTCCGGATTTTGAAATCAGGAATTTTTTCACGGCGTATTTATTTATTTTTTGGAAAACAGCTTTAAGCTGAAACTTTACGTTTTTTTTTTAAAACCGCACGATTTTATTTTGTTTTTTTAAAACGACGAAACGAAAAAAAAAAGAAAAAATTTTTTTTTTTTTAATAGTTATATAATGCAAGTGCACGCCCCCCAGCTTGCGTACACTCGCCCGCCAGCTTAACAACTGCTGGCAAATTTATTTTAGCTTTTCCTTATTACCTAAACACAGGCAACTTACATTAAAGCTTAACATTACAACAATTACGTTTTTTAAAAATAGCGGGCTGTTAACTTAACATTAACATAACTGAACGAAACTTTAACATTACATGTAACTAGTCGAACAGTCTGGCAGCCCTATTTTGACACTCACAGATTTAACATACATGTAACAAACAGCTGGTAAGTACAATACAGCATGGTAACTCAGAGGTCAGTATTAACAAATATTAACAATAATAACTAAATTAATCTATTTTTTCTTTCTTTGCAGGTACATTGGCAGGTGTAGACATCGCGGACAGCGGTAGCAGCCTTTTAGGGTCATCTCTCAAAACGTAAACAAACCACGGCGCCGGTTGCAGTACGTTTTGGTGTTGTCTGGATTTTCGTCGCTGGACAAATTATGACATCGGATGGATGCGGCGATGGATGTGGATGTCCTTGCGATGCTGCGGAACCATTCATTCGCCGATTTGCAGCACAAGCAAGTGCAGCAAAAGCATTTGCAAATTTGTTTTTTTTGATGTTTGCGAATCGAAGGTGAAACGCGCAATGAGTTCACGCTCACCGCAACAACCTAACCTAAGCCTGAAACCAGCAGGCTAGGGGGTTGGAGGGGAGCGTGAACAATTTTATTCATTCGATACAACAACAATATCTTTTATGAATTTAGTGGCGCCTTATGCGGCTCTTACTTACTAGATTATATTTATAAATGTATATATTATATACATATATATGTCCATAAATATAATCGTATTAATTATTCTCAATTTTACTAACATTAATATTAATTTTATATATTTAATACTAATTATTCTATATTTTTTTTTATTTACAGGTAAATATGGCTTATTGGCTGAGGCAGTTGTGGTGCTCATAATATTTTAGGGTAGTTTACGTATTTTAGTATAATTAACAATAAAATTATATATATATATTTTCATTTTTCATTTAAAGTTATATTTATTTGCAGGTGCGCAAACTTTTGGCAGTCATAGTCGGCTGTAGAAGTAACTGTGACACGCAGAGTTGCTAGTTGCTCCACAGCTCCTGATTGGTCGGTTGGCAAGCAGTTCAAACGAGTCAGCTGTGTAGCAGTTCCGAGTCAGTGCTGTTAACATACATGCCTGCAGCGTTTATTTACATTTTGTGTTTGATTTTATTTTTAATTAATATTTATTTATTTCTTCTTTTCTTTGCAGGTGACGGATCCAGGAGGAGAGGCCAGCGCAGAAAAGTGCATCGGATGTCGGGTGAGTATGTGAGTGTTAGTTTGTTTTGTTTGCATTGTAGCTGCTTGTTTGTTTGGGGTGAGGAACTGTTGCGGAACTGTTGCGCTGTTCACATTTTAATCGAGTCAGCAGTAAATCGATTCAGCTGTGAACCAGTTCTGAGCCAGTGCTGCTAACACACATGGCTGCAGCGTTTGTTTACTTTTTTGTGTGTGTTTTAATATTTAATTAATAGTTATTTATTTCTTCTTTTCTTTGCAGGTGACGGATCCAGGAGGAAGGGCCAGCGCAGAAAAGTGCATCGGACTTCAGGTAAGTATGTGCGTGAATTATTTATCAATGTATTGTGTTAATTTGTTTTGTTTGGTTTTAGGTGACGGCAGCAATTTTGGGATTTCAACGGATGCTCGCATTTCGACGGAAGAACACCAGGAAAGTTACTGCTGCTGCTTTTGCTTTGTGAGTGGTGGTGCAAACGCGATTATGCAGTCATTTAAAGGATCTGATGCCCAGGATATGCATTTTACGTCACGCGTGAATTAGCATATATATGTGAGTGTGGCATTTGCATTGCATTTTGATAGTTATGTGTTTTTAGTATTGTTTATTAATGATTTTCTTTTCTTTCCAGGTTGCAATCATTGGAGCGCAGGCCAGCGCAGGGAATCGCAACAGGAATCAGGTGAGTATATGTGTGGTATTATGTATGTTTACGTTTTGTTAATTTATTTGCTTTGTTTCAGGTATTTTGGCAGTTCAAACGAGTCAGCTGTGAATCAGTTCGGAGCCAGTGCTGTTAACACACATGGCTGCAGCGTATGTTTACGTTTTGTGTTTGTTTTATTTGTTTCTTTATTTACAGGTGACGCATCCAGGAGGAAGGGCCAGCGCGGGAGAGTGCATCGAACGCGTGGTAAGTATGTGTGTGTGCTATTTATTTGTGTTATATGTATTAATTGTTTTGTTTGATTTCAGGTGACGGCAGCAAATTACGGATTTCAACGCATGTTCGCATTTCGTCAAGAAAACGCAATGAAGGCTGCTGCTACTGCATTTGCTTCGCGGATGAAGTCGAGAACGCGATTATGTGGTCTGGAGCTGGATTCGCATCTCAACAGTCTTCAGGCGGCACATGTGTAGTTGTGAATGTGAGTGTAGCAGCGTTTGTTAACGTTTTGTGCATAGTTTAATTTGATTAATTTGATTCTTTCTTTGCAGGTGACTGATCCAGGAGGAAGGGCCAGCGCGGAAGAGCGTATCAGACGCCGGGTAAGTACATGTGTGTGTTGTTTATTAGTTTTGTATGATTTAATTGCTTTGTTTGGTTTTAGGTGAAAGCAGCAAGTCTTTTGAATTCGACGCATGCTCGCATTACGCCGGAAAATCATCAGGAAAATTGTTGCTGCTGCATTTGCGTTGCTGAAGGTGGTGTAGACGCAGTTATGAGGTTTATAGCAGGATTAGATGCCCAGGAACGTGTCTGTCGAAACACGTGGATTTGTATATAAGCGAGTGTTTGTGATTGTTTACGTTTGGTTTATATATGTTATTTTATTTACTTTTATTATTGCTTATTAGTGCTTTTTTTTTCTTTTCTTTTCAGGTTGGTATCACTGGAGCGCGTGCCAGCGCAGGATCGCAACAGGTATCAGGTGAGTATAGTTGTATTATTTTATTGTTTACTTTTGTTAATTATTTGTTTTTGTTTTAGTTTTGGCGCATCAACACAAAACCCAATAGAGGAGCTGGATAAGCTGCTGCTTATAGTTTCGAGTGGACGATGGCGCGCAAAAAGCAATTTTTGGGTTGTATCTGCAGGATGCAAGGATCGGTCGGTGTGTGGCAGAATTCTGTTTGAACGACTGCTCCGTCGAACTATGGTGGTGCGGGCGCTGGTTGAGGCAGCGTACAACTAGCTGGATTATTAGATAAGTTATTACCTGTATTGATTGTCATTGCGGCTGAATAATTGGCTGATTCGTCTCTTACAGGTACAGTTGCAGTAGTCGTCATCACGGTCGTTAGAGGGCGTAGAAAGCTTCCAACAGGTTGTACAGTGGAAGGAGCAGCTGCAGACAAGGAGCAGGTTGTCGTTTTTTGATGTTTGCGAATCGAAGGTGAAACGCGCAATGAGTTCACGCTCACCGCAACAACCTAACCTAAGCCTGAAACCAGCAGGCTAGGGGGTTGGAGGGGAGCGTGAACAATTTTATTCATTCGATACAACAACAATATCTTTTATGAATTTAGTGGCGCCTTATGCGGCTCTTACTTACTAGATTATATTTATAAATGTATATATTATATACATATATATGTCCATAAATATAATCGTATTAATTATTCTCAATTTTACTAACATTAATATTAATTTTATATATTTAATACTAATTATTCTATATTTTTTTTATTTACAGGTAAATATGGCTTATTGGCTGAGGCAGTTGTGGTGCTCATAATATTTTAGGGTAGTTTACGTATTTTAGTATAATTAACAATAAAATTATATATATATATTTTCATTTTTCATTTAAAGTTATATTTATTTGCAGGTGCGCAAACTTTTGGCAGTCATAGTCGGCTGTAGAAGTAACTGTGACACGCAGAGTTGCTAGTTGCTCCACAGCTCCTGATTGGTCGGTTGGCAAGCAGTTCAAACGAGTCAGCTGTGTAGCAGTTCCGAGTCAGTGCTGTTAACATACATGCCTGCAGCGTTTATTTACATTTTGTGTTTGATTTTATTTTTAATTAATATTTATTTATTTCTTCTTTTCTTTGCAGGTGACGGATCCAGGAGGAGAGGCCAGCGCAGAAAAGTGCATCGGATGTCGGGTGAGTATGTGAGTGTTAGTTTGTTTTGTTTGCATTGTAGCTGCTTGTTTGTTTGGGGTGAGGAACTGTTGCGGAACTGTTGCGCTGTTCACATTTTAATCGAGTCAGCAGTAAATCGATTCAGCTGTGAACCAGTTCTGAGCCAGTGCTGCTAACACACATGGCTGCAGCGTTTGTTTACCTTTTTGTGTGTGTTTTAATATTTAATTAATAGTTATTTATTTCTTCTTTTCTTTGCAGGTGACGGATCCAGGAGGAAGGGCCAGCGCAGAAAAGTGCATCGGACTTCAGGTAAGTGTGTGCGTGAATTATTTATCAATGTATTGTGTTAATTTGTTTTGTTTGGTTTTAGGTGACGGCAGCAATTTTGGGATTTCAACGGATGCTCGCATTTCGACGGAAAAACACCAGGAAAGTTACTGCTGCTGCTTTTGCTTTGTGAGTGGTGGTGCAAACGCGATTATGCAGTCATTTAAAGGATCTGATGCCCAGGATATGCATTTTACGTCACGCGTGAATTAGCATATATATGTGAGTGTGGCATTTGCATTGCATTTTGATAGTTATGTGTTTTTAGTATTGTTTATTAATGATTTTCTTTTCTTTCCAGGTTGCAATCATTGGAGCGCAGGCCAGCGCAGGGAATCGCAACAGGAATCAGGTGAGTATATGTGTGGTATTATGTATGTTTACGTTTTGTTAATTTATTTGCTTTGTTTCAGGTATTTTGGCAGTTCAAACGAGTCAGCTGTGAATCAGTTCGGAGCCAGTGCTGTTAACACACATGGCTGCAGCGTATGTTTACGTTTTGTGTTTGTTTTATTTGTTTCTTTATTTACAGGTGACGCATCCAGGAGGAAGGGCCAGCGCGGGAGAGTGCATCGAACGCGTGGTAAGTATGTGTGTGTGCTATTTATTTGTGTTATATGTATTAATTGTTTTGTTTGATTTCAGGTGACGGCAGCAAATTACGGATTTCAACGCATGTTCGCATTTCGTCAAGAAAACGCAATGAAGGCTGCTGCTACTGCATTTGCTTCGCGGATGAAGTCGAGAACGCGATTATGTGGTCTGGAGCTGGATTCGCATCTCAACAGTCTTCAGGCGGCACATGTGTAGTTGTGAATGTGAGTGTAGCAGCGTTTGTTAACGTTTTGTGCATAGTTTAATTTGATTAATTTGATTCTTTCTTTGCAGGTGACTGATCCAGGAGGAAGGGCCAGCGCGGAAGAGCGTATCAGACGCCGGGTAAGTACATGTGTGTGTTGTTTATTAGTTTTGTATGATTTAATTGCTTTGTTTGGTTTTAGGTGAAAGCAGCAAGTCTTTTGAATTCGACGCATGCTCGCATTACGCCGGAAAATCATCAGGAAAATTGTTGCTGCTGCATTTGCGTTGCTGAAGGTGGTGTAGACGCAGTTATGAGGTTTATAGCAGGATTAGATGCCCAGGAACGTGTCTGTCGAAACACGTGGATTTGTATATAAGCGAGTGTTTGTGATTGTTTACGTTTGGTTTATATATGTTATTTTATTTACTTTTATTATTGCTTATTAGTGCTTTTTTTTTCTTTTCTTTTCAGGTTGGTATCACTGGAGCGCGTGCCAGCGCAGGATCGCAACAGGTATCAGGTGAGTATAGTTGTATTATTTTATTGTTTACTTTTGTTAATTATTTGTTTTTGTTTTAGTTTTGGCGCATCAACACAAAACCCAATAGAGGAGCTGGATAAGCTGCTGCTTATAGTTTCGAGTGGACGATGGCGCGCAAAAAAGCAATTTTTGGGTTGTATCTGCAGGATGCAAGGATCGGTCGGTGTGTGGCAGAATTCTGTTTGAACGACTGCTCCGTCGAACTATGGTGGTGCGGGCGCTGGTTGAGGCAGCGTACAACTAGCTGGATTATTAGATAAGTTATTACCTGTATTGATTGTCATTGCGGCTGAATAATTGGCTGATTCGTCTCTTACAGGTACAGTTGCAGTAGTCGTCATCACGGTCGTTAGAGGGCGTAGAAAGCTTCCAACAGGTTGTACAGTGGAAGGAGCAGCTGCAGACAAGGAGCAGGTTGTCGTTTTTTGATGTTTGCGAATCGAAGGTGAAACGCGCAATGAGTTCACGCTCACCGCAACAACCTAACCTAAGCCTGAAACCAGCAGGCTAGGGGGTTGGAGGGGAGCGTGAACAATTTTATTCATTCGATACAACAACAATATCTTTTATGAATTTAGTGGCGCCTTATGCGGCTCTTACTTACTAGATTATATTTATAAATGTATATATTATATACATATATATGTCCATAAATATAATCGTATTAATTATTCTCAATTTTACTAACATTAATATTAATTTTATATATTTAATACTAATTATTCTATATTTTTTTTTATTTACAGGTAAATATGGCTTATTGGCTGAGGCAGTTGTGGTGCTCATAATATTTTAGGGTAGTTTACGTATTTTAGTATAATTAACAATAAAATTATATATATATATTTTCATTTTTCATTTAAAGTTATATTTATTTGCAGGTGCGCAAACTTTTGGCAGTCATAGTCGGCTGTAGAAGTAACTGTGACACGCAGAGTTGCTAGTTGCTCCACAGCTCCTGATTGGTCGGTTGGCAAGCAGTTCAAACGAGTCAGCTGTGTAGCAGTTCCGAGTCAGTGCTGTTAACATACATGCCTGCAGCGTTTATTTACATTTTGTGTTTGATTTTATTTTTAATTAATATTTATTTATTTCTTCTTTTCTTTGCAGGTGACGGATCCAGGAGGAGAGGCCAGCGCAGAAAAGTGCATCGGATGTCGGGTGAGTATGTGAGTGTTAGTTTGTTTTGTTTGCATTGTAGCTGCTTGTTTGTTTGGGGTGAGGAACTGTTGCGGAACTGTTGCGCTGTTCACATTTTAATCGAGTCAGCAGTAAATCGATTCAGCTGTGAACCAGTTCTGAGCCAGTGCTGCTAACACACATGGCTGCAGCGTTTGTTTACTTTTTGTGTGTGTTTTAATATTTAATTAATAGTTATTTATTTCTTCTTTTCTTTGCAGGTGACGGATCCAGGAGGAAGGGCCAGCGCAGAAAAGTGCATCGGACTTCAGGTAAGTATGTGCGTGAATTATTTATCAATGTATTGTGTTAATTTGTTTTGTTTGGTTTTAGGTGACGGCAGCAATTTTGGGATTTCAACGGATGCTCGCATTTCGACGGAAGAACACCAGGAAAGTTACTGCTGCTGCTTTTGCTTTGTGAGTGGTGGTGCAAACGCGATTATGCAGTCATTTAAAGGATCTGATGCCCAGGATATGCATTTTACGTCACGCGTGAATTAGCATATATATGTGAGTGTGGCATTTGCATTGCATTTTGATAGTTATGTGTTTTTAGTATTGTTTATTAATGATTTTCTTTTCTTTCCAGGTTGCAATCATTGGAGCGCAGGCCAGCGCAGGGAATCGCAACAGGAATCAGGTGAGTATATGTGTGGTATTATGTATGTTTACGTTTTGTTAATTTATTTGCTTTGTTTCAGGTATTTTGGCAGTTCAAACGAGTCAGCTGTGAATCAGTTCGGAGCCAGTGCTGTTAACACACATGGCTGCAGCGTATGTTTACGTTTTGTGTTTGTTTTATTTGTTTCTTTATTTACAGGTGACGCATCCAGGAGGAAGGGCCAGCGCGGGAGAGTGCATCGAACGCGTGGTAAGTATGTGTGTGTGCTATTTATTTGTGTTATATGTATTAATTGTTTTGTTTGATTTCAGGTGACGGCAGCAAATTACGGATTTCAACGCATGTTCGCATTTCGTCAAGAAAACGCAATGAAGGCTGCTGCTACTGCATTTGCTTCGCGGATGAAGTCGAGAACGCGATTATGTGGTCTGGAGCTGGATTCGCATCTCAACAGTCTTCAGGCGGCACATGTGTAGTTGTGAATGTGAGTGTAGCAGCGTTTGTTAACGTTTTGTGCATAGTTTAATTTGATTAATTTGATTCTTTCTTTGCAGGTGACTGATCCAGGAGGAAGGGCCAGCGCGGAAGAGCGTATCAGACGCCGGGTAAGTACATGTGTGTGTTGTTTATTAGTTTTGTATGATTTAATTGCTTTGTTTGGTTTTAGGTGAAAGCAGCAAGTCTTTTGAATTCGACGCATGCTCGCATTACGCCGGAAAATCATCAGGAAAATTGTTGCTGCTGCATTTGCGTTGCTGAAGGTGGTGTAGACGCAGTTATGAGGTTTATAGCAGGATTAGATGCCCAGGAACGTGTCTGTCGAAACACGTGGATTTGTATATAAGCGAGTGTTTGTGATTGTTTACGTTTGGTTTATATATGTTATTTTATTTACTTTTATTATTGCTTATTAGTGCTTTTTTCTTTTCTTTTCAGGTTGGTATCACTGGAGCGCGTGCCAGCGCAGGATCGCAACAGGTATCAGGTGAGTATAGTTGTATTATTTTATTGTTTACTTTTGTTAATTATTTGTTTTTGTTTTAGTTTTGGCGCATCAACACAAAACCCAATAGAGGAGCTGGATAAGCTGCTGCTTATAGTTTCGAGTGGACGATGGCGCGCAAAAAGCAATTTTTTGGGTTGTATCTGCAGGATGCAAGGATCGGTCGGTGTGTGGCAGGATTCTGTTTGAACGACTGCTCCGTCGAACTATGGTGGTGCGGGCGCTGGTTGAGGCAGCGTACAACTAGCTGGATTATTAGATAAGTTATTACCTGTATTGATTGTCATTGCGGCTGAATAATTGGCTGATTCGTCTCTTACAGGTACAGTTGCAGTAGTCGTCATCACGGTCGTTAGAGGGCGTAGAAAGCTTCCAACAGGTTGTACAGTGGAAGGAGCAGCTGCAGACAAGGAGCAGGTTGTCGTTTTGATGTTTGCGAATCGAAGGTGAAACGCGCAATGAGTTCACGCTCACCGCAACAACCTAACCTAAGCCTGAAACCAGCAGGCTAGGGGGTTGGAGGGGAGCGTGAACAATTTTATTCATTCGATACAACAACAATATCTTTTATGAATTTAGTGGCGCCTTATGCGGCTCTTACTTACTAGATTATATTTATAAATGTATATATTATATACATATATATGTCCATAAATATAATCGTATTAATTATTCTCAATTTTACTAACATTAATATTAATTTTATATATTTAATACTAATTATTCTATATTTTTTTTTATTTACAGGTAAATATGGCTTATTGGCTGAGGCAGTTGTGGTGCTCATAATATTTTAGGGTAGTTTACGTATTTTAGTATAATTAACAATAAAATTATATATATATATTTTCATTTTTCATTTAAAGTTATATTTATTTGCAGGTGCGCAAACTTTTGGCAGTCATAGTCGGCTGTAGAAGTAACTGTGACACGCAGAGTTGCTAGTTGCTCCACAGCTCCTGATTGGTCGGTTGGCAAGCAGTTCAAACGAGTCAGCTGTGTAGCAGTTCCGAGTCAGTGCTGTTAACATACATGCCTGCAGCGTTTATTTACATTTTGTGTTTGATTTTATTTTTAATTAATATTTATTTATTTCTTCTTTTCTTTGCAGGTGACGGATCCAGGAGGAGAGGCCAGCGCAGAAAAGTGCATCGGATGTCGGGTGAGTATTAGTGTTAGTTTGTTTTGTTTGCATTGTAGCTGCTTGTTTGTTTGGGGTGAGGAACTGTTGCGGAACTGTTGCGCTGTTCACATTTTAATCGAGTCAGCAGTAAATCGATTCAGCTGTGAACCAGTTCTGAGCCAGTGCTGCTAACACACATGGCTGCAGCGTTTGTTTACTTTTTGTGTGTGTTTTAATATTTAATTAATAGTTATTTATTTCTTCTTTTCTTTGCAGGTGACGGATCCAGGAGGAAGGGCCAGCGCAGAAAAGTGCATCGGACTTCAGGTAAGTATGTGCGTGAATTATTTATCAATGTATTGTGTTAATTTGTTTTGTTTGGTTTTAGGTGACGGCAGCAATTTTGGGATTTCAACGGATGCTCGCATTTCGACGGAAGAACACCAGGAAAGTTACTGCTGCTGCTTTTGCTTTGTGAGTGGTGGTGCAAACGCGATTATGCAGTCATTTAAAGGATCTGATGCCCAGGATATGCATTTTACGTCACGCGTGAATTAGCATATATATGTGAGTGTGGCATTTGCATTGCATTTTGATAGTTATGTGTTTTTAGTATTGTTTATTAATGATTTTCTTTTCTTTCCAGGTTGCAATCATTGGAGCGCAGGCCAGCGCAGGGAATCGCAACAGGAATCAGGTGAGTATATGTGTGGTATTATGTATGTTTACGTTTTGTTAATTTATTTGCTTTGTTTCAGGTATTTTGGCAGTTCAAACGAGTCAGCTGTGAATCAGTTCGGAGCCAGTGCTGTTAACACACATGGCTGCAGCGTATGTTTACGTTTTGTGTTTGTTTTATTTGTTTCTTTATTTACAGGTGACGCATCCAGGAGGAAGGGCCAGCGCGGGAGAGTGCATCGAACGCGTGGTAAGTATGTGTGTGTGCTATTTATTTGTGTTATATGTATTAATTGTTTTGTTTGATTTCAGGTGACGGCAGCAAATTACGGATTTCAACGCATGTTCGCATTTCGTCAAGAAAACGCAATGAAGGCTGCTGCTACTGCATTTGCTTCGCGGATGAAGTCGAGAACGCGATTATGTGGTCTGGAGCTGGATTCGCATCTCAACAGTCTTCAGGCGGCACATGTGTAGTTGTGAATGTGAGTGTAGCAGCGTTTGTTAACGTTTTGTGCATAGTTTAATTTGATTAATTTGATTCTTTCTTTGCAGGTGACTGATCCAGGAGGAAGGGCCAGCGCGGAAGAGCGTATCAGACGCCGGGTAAGTACATGTGTGTGTTGTTTATTAGTTTTGTATGATTTAATTGCTTTGTTTGGTTTCAGGTGAAAGCAGCAAGTCTTTTGAATTCGACGCATGCTCGCATTACGCCGGAAAATCATCAGGAAAATTGTTGCTGCTGCATTTGCGTTGCTGAAGGTGGTGTAGACGCAGTTATGAGGTTTATAGCAGGATTAGATGCCCAGGAACGTGTCTGTCGAAACACGTGGATTTGTATATAAGCGAGTGTTTGTGATTGTTTACGTTTGGTTTATATATGTTATTTTATTTACTTTTATTATTGCTTATTAGTGCTTTTTTTTTTCTTTTCTTTTCAGGTTGGTATCACTGGAGCGCGTGCCAGCGCAGGATCGCAACAGGTATCAGGTGAGTATAGTTGTATTATTTTATTGTTTACTTTTGTTAATTATTTGTTTTTGTTTTAGTTTTGGCGCATCAACACAAAACCCAATAGAGGAGCTGGATAAGCTGCTGCTTATAGTTTCGAGTGGACGATGGCGCGCAAAAAGCAATTTTTTGGGTTGTATCTGCAGGATGCAAGGATCGGTCGGTGTGTGGCAGAATTCTGTTTGAACGACTGCTCCGTCGAACTATGGTGGTGCGGGCGCTGGTTGAGGCAGCGTACAACTAGCTGGATTATTAGATAAGTTATTACCTGTATTGATTGTCATTGCGGCTGAATAATTGGCTGATTCGTCTCTTACAGGTACAGTTGCAGTAGTCGTCATCACGGTCGTTAGAGGGCGTAGAAAGCTTCCAACAGGTTGTACAGTGGAAGGAGCAGCTGCAGACAAGGAGCAGGTTGTCGTTGTTGAGCCAGCAGTTGTGCCTGCCTGGCTTAAGGTGACTTCGTTGAGTAGGTGAGAAGATTGGCTTTCGTTTAGTGGAGTTGAATTGACTGTCGCGTGTTCCCTTAGAAGGATACTCGCACGTTCGGCTTCTAGCTGGCGCTCTCGTTCATTAAGGATTTGGAGGAGCTCAAGCCTAAGTCGTTGTGATCTCTCTCTTCTGCTAGGACTGATGGTTGGGCTGATGATTGCTTGAATGCCTCGGACAAGCTCAGTGCTTTGTCTTTCGGCAATCAGGCTTTGGCGCGCCGTCTCAGCTTGCTCTTGCAGTCGTCTTTGTTCACGTAGATCCGCAATACGCTGTTGTTCCCTTTCCCGGCGCATTTCTCTTTCAAGTCGCTGTTGCCTTAGTTCTTCTCTTCGATCTTCACGGTCTCGGATCCAATTAGGCACTACAGGTTCAGGACGCATTTCGGGTGGAACACATCTGACGATCATGTCTGTGTATCTTGAGCGGACGAGACGATGCGGCACATAAGGATTGAGCGCAATTCTTCTGGCCTCGGAGTTGCAATGTGTGAGTGATCTTTGAAAGTACTTAGTGCAAGCTACGTTATATTTTTTATCAACTGTTTCCATTTTCAGATCATTGTGAAGCGTTGTATTTCTCACGTACCAGGGAGCGTTGCAGATCTTTCTGAGCACCTTGTTTTGGATCGTTTGAAGCCTTGCAAATTGAGATGTGCTGATTAACGGACCCCATACAGGTAACGCATATTGCCAAATCGGTGAGATGAGTTGCTTGTAGATGATTAGCTTAGTTTTTATTGGCAGCTTGCTGTATCCGCTTAACAACCATTGTAGCTTTTTAATCCTGGATCTAAGCTTACCGACTGTAGCTGTTATATGCTGACTGAGGTTGAGTTTGGTATCGAGACGCACACCAAGATAAGTGTGTGCTGATTTGGTTGAAATCCTGTTTCCTGCCAGACTGGGGCTTATGTCTGGGTTTGCGGTTCTTAGGGTGTGCATCACGTGTGCTGTTTTGGATATGTTGACCCGTATACACCATTTGTTGGCCCACCGAAAAAGGTTTCTAAGTAGCGGTTCATGTGAAGAATTGCGATCTCTTGGCGGTTGTGCTCAGCAATGACAACAGTGTCGTCCGCATAAGTCGCCAGCAACATGTCGCTTGGGGGCATCGGCATGTCTGCTGTGTAAATATTGTAAAGCACCGGCCCCAAAACGCTACCTTGAGGAACACCAGCAGTTATACACTTAGTAGTCGAGCGCACTCCTCCATTGCACTCGACTGCAAATGTTCTGTTCGAGAGGTAACTTTGGATAATTCTGAAAAGCACGTCAGGAAGAATGTTTTTCAGCTTGAAGATTAGACCATCGTGCCACACCCGGTCAAAGGCTTCTTGGATGTCCAGGTATGCAGTTGAACAAAAGTTGTTATTTTCAAAGGCTTTTAGGATGTGTTGAGTAACCCGTCCTAATTGCTGGTCCGTAGCGTGCTCTTTGCGAAATCCGAATTGGTGCTTAGGGATGGCTTCAGAAAATGAATCTATCTCGAAGAGCCGCTTTAACAGTAGAGTCTCGAATAGTTTGGAGATGCCCGAGAGGAGACTTATGGGCCTATAAGACGCGAGCTGCTCAGGTGGTTTACCAGGCTTCGGAATCATTTTTACTATAGCATGTTTCCATTTGTTAGGGAAATGTCCATATTTTATGATGCTGTTGAAAATTAGGGCAATGTATTCAATGGCTGATTGTGGGAGAGCTTTAAGAGTGCGGTTATCTACGTTGTCAAATCCTGGGGACTTTTTGGCTTTAAGCAGTTTAATCTCCGCTTGGACTTCAGCCGGAGTTATTTGTCTGGATTGTAGAGCAGTAGTCGAGGCAGGTATACGAGAAACCTCAAGGATTTCGGCTCTGTCGGCTGCCTGAGTGGTAAGTATAGGTGCAAACCTGTTCTGAAGATGCTGACCGAAAGACTCTGCCTTCTCTTCGGTTGATTTGCACCAGACATCTTGTAGATTGTTGTTTACTCCAGGGACAATATACTTTTTTACAGGTAGGTTTGGTGTGGGTTGCCTCTTTATGTTATTAGTGATGCGCCAGAGTTTATGGATATTGTATCTGTTGTTCGGGTCGAGTGTTGACAGTAGATTGTTCATTTTATTTTCCTTTTCTGTTTTTAAGGCCCTTCTCACACTGTTGGTCAAGTAGTTGAGGATGACTCGTAGTAGAGGATTTCGTGCTGTTCTCATCTGACGCCTGATGAGACGCTTCGCTTCGATCATCAGGAGAGTTTTCGGGCTGCTGGCTGTGCGGCTCCAAGAATGTTGAGATGGCTGCAGTCTACTTGATGCATATGTCGCAGCATTGCGTAGGTTGTTTTCAAATATATTAACGCAATCATCTATGTCGGCACCAGATCGGATCTCGGTTTCAGTGAGTACGTGGTTGTTAAGCCAGGCTTGAAACTTTTTAATACTCGCGGTTGGTGGCAGCAGGTGGTACTTGTAGTATCTTAGTGGCGCAGTACGTAGCATATTTATCTGGAGCGGAAGGTGGTCTGAGCTTAGATCAAACGTACTCGAGATCTCCAACAGCTCATCCCTGATACCTTGGTAGATTGCAAAGTCGATTGCAGAGGGCGTGTGAAGAGAGTTGCGTGGGTAGTGGGTTGGCGAACCGGTTGCCAGAATCTTGTAGGTGCTGTGCTGGTTTACGCTTTGGAGTAATGCAGCTCCTCTTCTGCACGATCTTGCATTACCCCACCATTGGCTTTTAGCGTTCCAGTCTCCAGCGATCACGAATCTCTCTCCGAAGCAGCGAAGTAGGTCCGTGAAGTCATCACTTGTCCAGTCTAGTAGCGGAGGAAGGTAGGCCGCAGCAACATTAATGGTAGAGCCATCATGCAGGGAGATTGCAACAGCTTGGCACTGGATTTTAGGGGATGAGTTGAACGGTAGAGCAATATGCCGGATTGAGCGCCTAACAAATATTGCTGAACCTCCACGTCTGCTGTTTGAGGGGTGATTTGCCACGTACGAGTCAAATCCGGGGATGGTAATCGAGTCTGTATCGGTCAGGTGAGTTTCAGTTATTAGCATTGCGTCGACATTGTTGTTACTTATGTAGTTGGTCATCTCATTTAGCTTGTTTGCGAGCCCAGCGGCATTCCAGACAACAATTTTAAGGTTATTGTCCCTTGGGAGCTGAGCTTGAGCTGGATTGTTGGAAGGATTAGAGTTAAACATTTTGGGGCGCATTGGCTAGATGCAACTTGGTGGCTACTGATAACAGAATACCTATAAGGCGATCGATTTTTTGTTCCAGACCAGAGAAGTCATGCGTCACGTTGTTTCTTGAATGTTGTTCGCGATCTTCAGTCAGTATGGTAGTCAGTCGATCCAGCTTTTGATTGATACTAACTGAGAAGTCCTGTTGGTGAGTGGACTGAGAAGTTCTTCTTATGCTGTGGCTCCGACTACGTGTAGAAAATCGAACTGGCTGGAGTTGCTGTTGCTGTACAGCTGGCATCTGCACTGAAACTTGGAGCTGCTGGTTTTGTCTCGGCTGTCTTTGCCTTGGCTGTCGTTGCTGCATTGGCTGTTGTTGTTGGACTTGGCGTTGTTGTTGCTGTTGATGCACGTGACGTTGTTGTTGCTGCTGTTTTGGGGCCAGTTGTTGCTGCTGTTGTTGCTGCTCTTGGCGTTGTTGTTGCTGTTGGGTTGGGGCCTGCTGGCGCTGCTGCTGTTGTTGCTGTTGCTGTAGTTGCTGCTGCTGTTGCAGTTGGTGATTGGCTCCTCTGACTACTGAGGAATAGCTGGCGAAGTTACCACTGCCGTCATTGCGGTTCTGTTGCCAGACAGTCTGGGGCTGCTGTTGTTGACGTGCACGAGTGCCTTGCGGAATAGGTGGGATACCCAGTTGTCCAAGTAGATTGTTGGTACGTGCGATGATGCTGGGCTCCTTTATAGTAGAAGCATCCTTGAATACCTGGCATCCTCGATAGCTAGCAGTGTGTTGGCCCTTGCAATTCGCACATTTGGGCGGCTGCTGCGCGTCCTTCGTGCAGTCTGTGGATGCGTGGTTGCCGGCACACTTGACGCATACAAATGGCCGTCGACAGTAATTTTTTGTATGCCCGAACTGCTGGCATCGATGACATTGCGCTGTATCCGCCGAGCGCAGTGGGCGTTCCACAATGACTTGCTGCGTTCCCAGCTTAGTGAGCTTATAGATGTCGTCTATATTCGGGGTTGTCTCAAGTTCAGCTTCAAAGAGATCCAGGGGCTCACGTTGGAAGCGAGTTTTGATGACCGCAAGGAATTTAACTTTAAACCCTAGGCCCGCAAGCTTGGCGCGGATCCAGTCGGGGGGAGTAGAATTGTGCAGATGGCGTATCATAACTCGAACCCCACGGTCGTGCTCAAGTTGATACGTGTGCGATTTGACGTTGTTGGCTTCGAAATGTTTGATGAGCGTACGGTAAGATTGGATGTCATTACATAAGACTTTGAGGCATTTATTGGCAGTCGGCTTAGTTAAGTAGTTGTTCTCTCCAATGACGCTGTTAATAAGCTCAGTTACTTCGGTGATATTGACCACGTCCGGGATAATTATAGGCTTTGGCTTTTCTGGACGCTGGGTAGAGTCTTCAGCGTCAGGGGTTGCGGCATTGGTGGCAGCAGCTGTAGCAGCAGTGGCTTGAGAGGCAGCAATAGCAGATGCAAGAGTAGCTGGAGCATTAGCTTGATGAGTGGCAGGATTCAAAAGGGCCGCGTGCAGTCCAGGCAAATCGTCTTCTTCATAATCGTCCATATCGGAGATATTCGATTCGAGTTCTTCAGCTAGAAGTCTATATTTACTTGCGTTATTTATTGATTCTTTAGTGACAGGAGTGACAGAGTTAGAGCTACTTGCTTTAATCTTCTTACTGGCAGAGAGAGACATTGACTTGGTAGTTCGCTTACTGTTTAGTGGAGCAGTCGCATTTTTATTTTGCAGCTCGTGCCGCAGTTGCTTGTTCTGGTCGAAAATATGATAAAGTTTGTTGGTATCAGAGTCAGCAGCAGCTTTAGATGTGCTGGCCTGCACGTTTAATTGACTGGTTGGAGCATTAGCACGGCCAATGTGCCGGTTGCTTTGCTTAATTGGTGAGACAACAATTATTTCCTCTTCTTCTTCCTCCATTGCGGTGTTAAATTGTTGACTCATGCTGGGTTATGCTGTTAAGCGGAACAGGAACTGGAACACTTTATTGCTCAAAAGAGCGCACTGCTTGCTGGTTCTTTTTGTATAGTTAACGCTATGTTAACGCAGTTTAACAGCGTATGTTAGTTCACCACAGGTAAGAGAGCGAGATCACTATTTATCGTCCTATCGATTTTGGGCATAGACTCTCTTAAGAGAAAAGAGAGGATTGGCTTAAGAGCCAGACTCCGAAAAACGTGTTTAGTCACTTTGCGCGTAGAAGAATTTTCACAAAACTTTATTGTCTGATATTAAATTATGGCCAATTTGGCACATCTTCCGATGACTCTTGCAGTGAACGCAACACTTTAAGCGAATATAACTTCAGGTTCATATAGGTGCTTTAGCTTTTTTGATGTTTGCGAATCGAAGGTGAAACGCGCAATGAGTTCACGCTCACCGCAACAACCTAACCTAAGCCTGAAACCAGCAGGCTAGGGGGTTGGAGGGGAGCGTGAACAATTTTATTCATTCGATACAACAACAATATCTTTTATGAATTTAGTGGCGCCTTATGCGGCTCTTACTTACTAGATTATATTTATAAATGTATATATTATATACATATATATGTCCATAAATATAATCGTATTAATTATTCTCAATTTTACTAACATTAATATTAATTTTATATATTTAATACTAATTATTCTATATTTTTTTTTATTTACAGGTAAATATGGCTTATTGGCTGAGGCAGTTGTGGTGCTCATAATATTTTAGGGTAGTTTACGTATTTTAGTATAATTAACAATAAAATTATATATATATATTTTCATTTTTCATTTAAAGTTATATTTATTTGCAGGTGCGCAAACTTTTGGCAGTCATAGTCGGCTGTAGAAGTAACTGTGACACGCAGAGTTGCTAGTTGCTCCACAGCTCCTGATTGGTCGGTTGGCAAGCAGTTCAAACGAGTCAGCTGTGTAGCAGTTCCGAGTCAGTGCTGTTAACATACATGCCTGCAGCGTTTATTTACATTTTGTGTTTGATTTTATTTTTAATTAATATTTATTTATTTCTTCTTTTCTTTGCAGGTGACGGATCCAGGAGGAGAGGCCAGCGCAGAAAAGTGCATCGGATGTCGGGTGAGTATTGAGTGTTAGTTTGTTTTGTTTGCATTGTAGCTGCTTGTTTGTTTGGGGTGAGGAACTGTTGCGGAACTGTTGCGCTGTTCACATTTTAATCGAGTCAGCAGTAAATCGATTCAGCTGTGAACCAGTTCTGAGCCAGTGCTGCTAACACACATGGCTGCAGCGTTTGTTTACTTTTTGTGTGTGTTTTAATATTTAATTAATAGTTATTTATTTCTTCTTTTCTTTGCAGGTGACGGATCCAGGAGGAAGGGCCAGCGCAGAAAAGTGCATCGGACTTCAGGTAAGTGTGTGCGTGAATTATTTATCAATGTATTGTGTTAATTTGTTTTGTTTGGTTTTAGGTGACGGCAGCAATTTTGGGATTTCAACGGATGCTCGCATTTCGACGGAAAAACACCAGGAAAGTTACTGCTGCTGCTTTTGCTTTGTGAGTGGTGGTGCAAACGCGATTATGCAGTCATTTAAAGGATCTGATGCCCAGGATATGCATTTTACGTCACGCGTGAATTAGCATATATATGTGAGTGTGGCATTTGCATTGCATTTTGATAGTTATGTGTTTTTAGTATTGTTTATTAATGATTTTCTTTTCTTTCCAGGTTGCAATCATTGGAGCGCAGGCCAGCGCAGGGAATCGCAACAGGAATCAGGTGAGTATATGTGTGGTATTATGTATGTTTACGTTTTGTTAATTTATTTGCTTTGTTTCAGGTATTTTGGCAGTTCAAACGAGTCAGCTGTGAATCAGTTCGGAGCCAGTGCTGTTAACACACATGGCTGCAGCGTATGTTTACGTTTTGTGTTTGTTTTATTTGTTTCTTTATTTACAGGTGACGCATCCAGGAGGAAGGGCCAGCGCGGGAGAGTGCATCGAACGCGTGGTAAGTATGTGTGTGTGCTATTTATTTGTGTTATATGTATTAATTGTTTTGTTTGATTTCAGGTGACGGCAGCAAATTACGGATTTCAACGCATGTTCGCATTTCGTCAAGAAAACGCAATGAAGGCTGCTGCTACTGCATTTGCTTCGCGGATGAAGTCGAGAACGCGATTATGTGGTCTGGAGCTGGATTCGCATCTCAACAGTCTTCAGGCGGCACATGTGTAGTTGTGAATGTGAGTGTAGCAGCGTTTGTTAACGTTTTGTGCATAGTTTAATTTGATTAATTTGATTCTTTCTTTGCAGGTGACTGATCCAGGAGGAAGGGCCAGCGCGGAAGAGCGTATCAGACGCCGGGTAAGTACATGTGTGTGTTGTTTATTAGTTTTGTATGATTTAATTGCTTTGTTTGGTTTTAGGTGAAAGCAGCAAGTCTTTTGAATTCGACGCATGCTCGCATTACGCCGGAAAATCATCAGGAAAATTGTTGCTGCTGCATTTGCGTTGCTGAAGGTGGTGTAGACGCAGTTATGAGGTTTATAGCAGGATTAGATGCCCAGGAACGTGTCTGTCGAAACACGTGGATTTGTATATAAGCGAGTGTTTGTGATTGTTTACGTTTGGTTTATATATGTTATTTTATTTACTTTTATTATTGCTTATTAGTGCTTTTTTTCTTTTCTTTTCAGGTTGGTATCACTGGAGCGCGTGCCAGCGCAGGATCGCAACAGGTATCAGGTGAGTATAGTTGTATTATTTTATTGTTTACTTTTGTTAATTATTTGTTTTTGTTTTAGTTTTGGCGCATCAACACAAAACCCAATAGAGGAGCTGGATAAGCTGCTGCTTATAGTTTCGAGTGGACGATGGCGCGCAAAAAGCAATTTTTTGGGTTGTATCTGCAGGATGCAAGGATCGGTCGGTGTGTGGCAGAATTCTGTTTGAACGACTGCTCCGTCGAACTATGGTGGTGCGGGCGCTGGTTGAGGCAGCGTACAACTAGCTGGATTATTAGATAAGTTATTACCTGTATTGATTGTCATTGCGGCTGAATAATTGGCTGATTCGTCTCTTACAGGTACAGTTGCAGTAGTCGTCATCACGGTCGTTAGAGGGCGTAGAAAGCTTCCAACAGGTTGTACAGTGGAAGTGAGCAGCTGCAGACAAGGAGCAGGTTGTCGTTTTGAGCAAGTGTTGAGAATTTTGGGGAATTTTGATGTTTGCGAATCGAAGGTGAAACGCGCAATGAGTTCACGCTCACCGCAACAACCTAACCTAAGCCTGAAACCAGCAGGCTAGGGGGTTGGAGGGGAGCGTGAACAATTTTATTCATTCGATACAACAACAATATCTTTTATGAATTTAGTGGCGCCTTATGCGGCTCTTACTTACTAGATTATATTTATAAATGTATATATTATATACATATATATGTCCATAAATATAATCGTATTAATTATTCTCAATTTTACTAACATTAATATTAATTTTATATATTTAATACTAATTATTCTATATTTTTTTTATTTACAGGTAAATATGGCTTATTGGCTGAGGCAGTTGTGGTGCTCATAATATTTTAGGGTAGTTTACGTATTTTAGTATAATTAACAATAAAATTATATATATATATTTTCATTTTTCATTTAAAGTTATATTTATTTGCAGGTGCGCAAACTTTTGGCAGTCATAGTCGGCTGTAGAAGTAACTGTGACACGCAGAGTTGCTAGTTGCTCCACAGCTCCTGATTGGTCGGTTGGCAAGCAGTTCAAACGAGTCAGCTGTGTAGCAGTTCCGAGTCAGTGCTGTTAACATACATGCCTGCAGCGTTTATTTACATTTTGTGTTTGATTTTATTTTTAATTAATATTTATTTATTTCTTCTTTTCTTTGCAGGTGACGGATCCAGGAGGAGAGGCCAGCGCAGAAAAGTGCATCGGATGTCGGGTGAGTATGTGAGTGTTAGTTTGTTTTGTTTGCATTGTAGCTGCTTGTTTGTTTGGGGTGAGGAACTGTTGCGGAACTGTTGCGCTGTTCACATTTTAATCGAGTCAGCAGTAAATCGATTCAGCTGTGAACCAGTTCTGAGCCAGTGCTGCTAACACACATGGCTGCAGCGTTTGTTTACTTTTTGTGTGTGTTTTAATATTTAATTAATAGTTATTTATTTCTTCTTTTCTTTGCAGGTGACGGATCCAGGAGGAAGGGCCAGCGCAGAAAAGTGCATCGGACTTCAGGTAAGTATGTGCGTGAATTATTTATCAATGTATTGTGTTAATTTGTTTTGTTTGGTTTTAGGTGACGGCAGCAATTTTGGGATTTCAACGGATGCTCGCATTTCGACGGAAGAACACCAGGAAAGTTACTGCTGCTGCTTTTGCTTTGTGAGTGGTGGTGCAAACGCGATTATGCAGTCATTTAAAGGATCTGATGCCCAGGATATGCATTTTACGTCACGCGTGAATTAGCATATATATGTGAGTGTGGCATTTGCATTGCATTTTGATAGTTATGTGTTTTTAGTATTGTTTATTAATGATTTTCTTTTCTTTCCAGGTTGCAATCATTGGAGCGCAGGCCAGCGCAGGGAATCGCAACAGGAATCAGGTGAGTATATGTGTGGTATTATGTATGTTTACGTTTTGTTAATTTATTTGCTTTGTTTCAGGTATTTTGGCAGTTCAAACGAGTCAGCTGTGAATCAGTTCGGAGCCAGTGCTGTTAACACACATGGCTGCAGCGTATGTTTACGTTTTGTGTTTGTTTTATTTGTTTCTTTATTTACAGGTGACGCATCCAGGAGGAAGGGCCAGCGCGGGAGAGTGCATCGAACGCGTGGTAAGTATGTGTGTGTGCTATTTATTTGTGTTATATGTATTAATTGTTTTGTTTGATTTCAGGTGACGGCAGCAAATTACGGATTTCAACGCATGTTCGCATTTCGTCAAGAAAACGCAATGAAGGCTGCTGCTACTGCATTTGCTTCGCGGATGAAGTCGAGAACGCGATTATGTGGTCTGGAGCTGGATTCGCATCTCAACAGTCTTCAGGCGGCACATGTGTAGTTGTGAATGTGAGTGTAGCAGCGTTTGTTAACGTTTGTGCATAGTTTAATTTGATTAATTTGATTCTTTCTTTGCAGGTGACTGATCCAGGAGGAAGGGCCAGCGCGGAAGAGCGTATCAGACGCCGGGTAAGTACATGTGTGTGTTGTTTATTAGTTTTGTATGATTTAATTGCTTTGTTTGGTTTTAGGTGAAAGCAGCAAGTCTTTTGAATTCGACGCATGCTCGCATTACGCCGGAAAATCATCAGGAAAATTGTTACTGCTGCATTTGCGTTGCTGAAGGTGGTGTAGACGCAGTTATGAGGTTTATAGCAGGATTAGATGCCCAGGAACGTGTCTGTCGAAACACGTGGATTTGTATATAAGCGAGTGTTTGTGATTGTTTACGTTTGGTTTTATATATGTTATTTTATTTACTTTTATTATTGCTTATTAGTGCTTTTTTTTTCTTTTCTTTTCAGGTTGGTATCACTGGAGCGCGTGCCAGCGCAGGATCGCAACAGGTATCAGGTGAGTATAGTTGTATTATTTTATTGTTTACTTTTGTTAATTATTTGTTTTGTTTTAGTTTTGGCGCATCAACACAAAACCCAATAGAGGAGCTGGATAAGCTGCTGCTTATAGTTTCGAGTGGACGATGGCGCGCAAAAAGCAATTTTTTGGGTTGTATCTGCAGGATGCAAGGATCGGTCGGTGTGTGGCAGGATTCTGTTTGAACGACTGCTCCGTCGAACTATGGTGGTGCGGGCGCTGGTTGAGGCAGCGTACAACTAGCTGGATTATTAGATAAGTTATTACCTGTATTGATTGTCATTGCGGCTGAATAATTGGCTGATTCGTCTCTTACAGGTACAGTTGCAGTAGTCGTCATCACGGTCGTTAGAGGGGCGTAGAAAGCTTCCAACAGGTTGTACAGTGGAAGGAGCAGCTGCAGACAAGGAGCAGGTTGTCGTTGTTGAGCCAGCAGTTGTGCCTGCCTGGCTTAAGGTGACTTCGTTGAGTAGGTGAGAAGATTGGCTTTCGTTTAGTGGAGTTGAATTGACTGACGCGTGTTCCCTTAGAAGGATACTCGCACGTTCGGCTTCTAGCTGGCGCTCTCGTTCATTGAGGATTTGGAGGAGCTCAAGCCTAAGTCGTTGTGATCTCTCTTCTGCTAGGACTGATGGTTGGGCTGATGATTGCTTGAATGCCTCGGACAAGCTCAGTGCTTTGTCTTTCGGCAATCAGGCTTTGGCGCGCCGTCTCAGCTTGCTCTTGCAGTCGTCTTTGTTCACGTAGATCCGCAATACGCTGTTGTTCCCTTTCCCGGCGCATTTCTCTTTCAAGTCGCTGTTGCCTTAGTTCTTCTCTTCGATCTTCACGGTCTCGGATCCAATTAGGCACTACAGGTTCAGGACGCATTTCGGGTGGAACACATCTGACGATCATGTCTGTGTATCTTGAGCGGACGGAGACGATGCGGCACATAAGGATTGAGCGCAATTCTTCTGGCCTCGAGTTGCAATGTGTGAGTGATCTTTGAAAGTACTTAGTGCAAGCTACGTTATATTTTTTTATCAACTGTTTCCATTTTCAGATCATTGTGAAGCGTTGTATTTCTCACGTACCAGGGAGCGTTGCAGATCTTTCTGAGCACCTTGTTTTGGATCGTTTGAAGCCTTGCAAATTGAGATGTGCTGATTAACGGACCCCATACAGGTAACCGCATATTGCCAAATCGGTGAGATGAGTTGCTTGTAGATGATTAGCTTAGTTTTTATTGGCAGCTTGCTGTATCCGCTTAACAACCACCGTAGCTTTTAATCCTGGATCTAAGCTTACCGACTGTAGCTGTTATATGCTGACTGAGGTTGAGTTTGGTATCGAGACGCACACCAAGATAAGTGTGTGCTGATTTGGTTGAAATCCTGTTTCCTGCCAGACTGGGGCTTATGTCTGGGTTTGCGGTTCTTAGGGGTGTGCATCACGTGTGCTGTTTTGGATATGTTGACCCGTATGCACCATTTGTTGGCCCACCGAAAAAAGGTTTCTAAGTAGCGGTTCATGCGGAAGAATTGCGATCTCTTGGCGGTTGTGCTCAGTAATGATCACAACAGTGTCGTCCGCATAAGTCGCCAGCAACATGTCGCTTGGGGGCATCGGCATGTCTGCTGTGTAAATATTGTAAAGCACCGGCCCCAAAACGCTACCTTGAGGAACACCAGCAGTTATACACTTAGTAGTCGAGCGCACTCTCCATTGCACTCGACTGCAAATGTTCTGTTCGAGAGGTAACTTTGGATAATTCTGAAAAGCACGTCAGGAAGAATGTTTTTCAGCTTTGAAGATTAGACCATCGTGCCACACCCGGTCAAAGGCTTCTTGGATGTCCAGGTATGCAGTTGAACAAAAGTTGTTATTTTCAAAGGCTTTTAGGATGTGTTGAGTAACCCGTCCTAATTGCTGGTCCGTAGCGTGCTCTTTGCGAAATCCGAATTGGTGCTTAGGGATGGCTTCAGAAATGAATCTATCTCGAAGAGCCGCTTTAACAGTAGAGTCTCGAATAGTTTGGAGATGCCCGAGAGGAGACTTATGGGCCTATAAGACGAGCTGCTCAGGTGGTTTACCAGGCTTTGGAATCATTTTTACTATAGCATGTTTCCATTTGTTAGGAAATGTCCATATTTTATGATGCTGTTGAAAATTAGGGCAATGTATTCAATGGCTGATTGTGGGAGAGCTTTAAGAGTGCGGTTATCTACGTTGTCAAATCCTGGGGACTTTTTGGCTTTAAGCAGTTTAATCTCCGCTTGGACTTCAGCCGGAGTTATTTGTCTGGATTGTAGAGCAGTAGTCGAGGCAGGTATACGAGAAACCTCAAGGATTTCGGCTCTGTCGGCTGCCTGAGTGGTAAGTAGGTGCAAAACCTGTTCTGAAGATGCTGACCGAAAGACTCTGCCTTCTCTTCGGTTGATTTGCACCAGACATCTTGTAGATTGTTGTTTACCCAGGGACAATATACTTTTTTACAGGTAAGGTTTGGTGTGGGTTGCCTCTTTATGTTATTAGTGATGCGCCAGAGTTTATGGATATTGTATCTGTTGTTCGGGTCGAGTGTTGACAGTAGATTGTTCATTTTATTTTCCTTTTCTGTTTTTAAGGCCCTTCTCACACTGTTGGTCAAGTAGTTGAGGATGACCTCGTAGTAGAGGATTTCGTGCTGTTCTCATCTGACGCTCTGATGAGCCGCTTCGCTTCGATCATCAGGAGAGTTTTCGGGCTGCTGGCTGTGCGGCTCCAAGAATGTTGAGTTGGCTGCAGTCTACTTGATGCGTATGTCGCAGCATTGCGTAGGTTGTTTTCAAATATATTAACGCAATCATCTATGTCGGCACCAGATCGGATCTCGGTTTCAGTGAGTACGGTTGTTAAGCCAGGCTTGAAACTTTTTAATACTCGCGGTTGGTGGCAGCAGGTGGTACTTGTAGCATCTTAGTGGCGCAGTACGTAGCATATTATCTGGAGCGGAAGGTGGTCTGAGCTTGGATCAAACGTACTGAGATCTCCAACAGCTCATCCCTGATACCTTGGTAGATTGCAAAGTCGATTGCAGAGGG
>JAECXO010000080.1:0-38166 GCA_018152825.1 Scaptomyza hsui
AGGACAACGAAATAGTGTAAAAAGCTAGAGCGAGGAAAAGTCTGCATAGGTAGTGATTTTCAGCAGAAAATCAGTAGTAGTGGTCCTACAGGGCTGCGCAATAGGCAGTGGTCCGACAGGGGTATTAGCATAGCGGGTCCGCGTGCGCACATATACACACGTACAAAAATTGCAAGGCGACCGGAAAAAAAAACGCTGTTAGATTCTGTCTGTTGCCGCTTCTACGCAGTTTAATGAGCGGTCACGCAGGCACAGTTTTAAAAGTATTGGCTGTCAGAGTATATGCGCGTATGCATACAGGATGCGCATAATCGCTTTCGCTTAAGTTTTGTTTTGTAGTATTCGCCAACGTTCGCCGGTCCGCTTGCACATTGAAACACTGTCACGTGGGTACAGTTTGACAAGCATCGGTAACCACCGTGGGCAAAACGAGGCCACATTAGTTTTCTTTGGCTACGATCGCGTGCTACCCTTTTAGCAGCATTTGGAATAGATTTATGCAGAGATTGTAGGTACAGTTTGGGAAGCACTGAGAAACCCCACGACGGCACGTGGCTGCAGTTTTAAAGTCATTGGGAATAATTTGGTTTTTTTGTTGCACAGCAGAGGGCGAGAGCGAGAGCAAAGCCACCCGCAGCGGCAGAATGGCACGAGCCAAACGGCGCGGCCAGCAGCCACAGCAGAGGTTAGGGCAAAGAATGGCACGAGCCAAACGACGCTGGCAGCGGCCACAGCAGAGGACAGCGCAGCCAAGGGCTCGCGATCGCCGCCGCGAGACCAGCTTAGGCAGTCCTGGTTTGAGTGCGATCAAGAACCATGATGCAAAGATTACAAGGTGACGCAAAGAAGTGCTCGATTTCGCATGCGCAAGAAATAGAGCGCGCACTGTAGCTCTCTCAGTACTGTGGTCATTTTATACGCTTTTCGTGCTTACATTGCTGTGGTCACTTTGTTGCTTTTGGCGTGAGTGCTGTGTTTATCGAATTTTGCTCGTTTTTTATAGTCCAAAATGAAGTGTTCAGTAAATAACTGCAAAAACAAGTACAACCGCACAAATAAAGAACAAAAGAAAGCCTTTTTTAGTTTTCAAAAAAACAAAATTACTGCCCAGAAATGGCTGGAGTTTTGTGGTATAACGGGGCCAGTGAATGCAAATTACAAAGTCTGCGAAGATCATTTTCCCAAGGAAAAGTTCATTGGAGTAATGCAGTGCAACTTGGGTAAGAAATTAAAAGGAAATGCACACGCAGAGAATATTTATCATTATTTAAATAACATTTCTAGGAATAGCAAGGCGATTTACGTTGGAAGAGGGTGCGGCTCCTTCAATTAAAGGAAGTGAATCAGCGGACCAGCAGAACTTATGTTCAGAAGTAGAAGTAGAAGTAGAGACCGATGAGATGCATATTGAAATTGGGACCTCAACCACCAGCCAGCTTGAATCCGTGCAGAGCCATGATGCAAAGATTACAATTAAAGGATTTTTAGTACGAATGAAGCAATTAAAGCAGGCACTGTAAGTTACATATATGCTGTATTTTAATAATTAACATGTTACTTATATTCGTTGTTTGGCAGGAATTCGTTCGAACGCAAACATCGAGATACAGAAATCGAATTCGAAATTTGTATGAAAAAGAAAGATTATGAAATAAAGCAGTTACAAGAAAGGCTTATTAAGACGCAACACAAATATGAAAATATTAAAACGAGTTTAAAGAAAGTTTTTACTGAAGGACAAATTGAAAAGTTGCAAAATGGTGAAAAGAGACGAAATTGGAAGCCAGATGATATAGCGCGATCTATTACCTTTTATGCTGCCAGTCCTAAAGGCTATAGACTGCTTCGGAAGAGTAACTTCCCGTTTCCAGCAATACGGACTTTGCAGCATTGGGCACAGTAGTTAGACATACGGCCGGGAATCATGAAGCCAGTTGTCCAGTTATTGGGATCAGCTGTGCAAATGACTGAAGTACAGAAGCTGTGCATTCTCAGCTTCGATGAGATGAAAATTCGCAAAGCCTATTGCTATGACCACCCAACAGATGCGACATTGAAGCCTGCCAATTATGTGCAAGTTGCTATGCTCAGAGGTAAATGTATTTTATTATTGTATATGTACATATATGTATACATAAATATAAATATTTTTCAATAGGTTTAAGATCCACACAAGGTAACACCGGATTATTAGTTTTCTTTGACATGTTTTCCAAGTGGGTCGAACTGGTGCCTTTGCGCCGAGCTACGACGCCACTCTTGGAAAAAGCTTTTCGGGACCGGATCGTCAGTCGATTTGGAATACCACGCAAGTTCATCTGCGACAATGGGACCCAGTTTACCAGTCGTTCGTTCAAGGCGTTTTGCAAGCGGGCGGGTATGTCGTTGGAGCATACGGCGCCGTACAATCCCCAACAAAACCCGACGGAGCGGGTCAACCGAACCATCAAGACTATGATTGCGCAGTACATCGAGGGACCACACAACACATGGGACACCCTGCTACCGGAGATTGCATTGGCGATCAACAGCAGCGTGTCGGACACTACGGGATTCAGCCCGGCGTTCTTGGTCCAAGAACGGGAGCCGAGACTGCCAGGGGACTTATATGACGAGGTGACTCCAGGGTCCGGAACGATCGCCACTGATCCGGCAACCAGGGCAAAACAACTACTGGACATTTTCCAGACAGCGAGGGATAATACTCAGCGAGCATCGGCGGAACAGGGTCGTCATTACAATCTACGGAGACGGAATTGGAGACCGACCAGCGGCAGCTTGGTACTAGTGAAGCATCATGTACTCTTGAAAGCCACTGATGGGTTTGCCGCCAAACTAGCCCCACGTTTTGAGGGCCCGTATAAGGTAATAAAATTTATTTCTGCTAACATATTCAGAGTCCGGCACACGGAGACCGGTCAACGACGTACCACTGGGGTAGCCGATTTGAAAACCTTTCGGCAGCAAGACGACGAGGAACCTCATAACAGCGAGTGCGGTGACCACCCGTACAACAACGACATGAATATCCCTAATGAAAATGGGGAAACCACGACCTAGCAAGTAAACCAGGGGGAGGCCGCCCTTAAGGCAGATTAGGCTAAGAAATGTCATAAGTAGCATTATACGATATTGTCAAGATTTCAAACCTCGCACCAGACTATTGTCCTGTAGAGCATAGTCTGTCCATAGGCCCAGGAATATAACCTCCTTTATATTTCACAGTAACTAGCAAAAACGATGGAGGACGAAGAACAGCGGGAGCCACGACGGCAGTGGGCAGCAGAGCGGCAGCGGGACTGGGACTGGGTACCGCAGTACCGGCAGCGTTTCGAGGAGCCCATAGGAGAGGATAACGAGGCCGAACCCAGGCGAGGGCAGTCGCAGTTCGACGACATTAGCACCGTCATCTGGCCCCACTCGCCAAGGGCGCAACATCGCTTGATGTTCCCACCACCGGACTCGTGGCTGATGCCGGACCTCGGGGACCAGGTGGTTAACGTGGCCAGGGTCGCTGTGCTCAGTGACGAGGTAGGCGTATCCACGACGCGCCGACAAGCCACATCGCCGAGCAACTCGCCGCCCCCGTCGATTTTCGGTGGAACTGGAGGAAGGGACGTTCCGGGTGACGCTTACCCCGGCAGGCAACGTCACGATTCGTTACCACCCGGGAAGAAAGGGGGGTGTGACAAGTCACATTTTATAAGTATGGTAAAAGGGTAGGATTTATATAATGAAGTGTTAATATTAAGTGATAATTCTGAATTAGTAGAGTTAAGATTATATTTTTGAGTTAATATAGAAATAAGGCCCATAGTCATTGAGTACATATGGAAACGGGACCCTTTTAATACAGAAGCACAGCAGAGTACAGCGCAGCAAAAAAGATAGCGAGAGTGGGCAGCGGCCACAGCAGAGAACAGCACCGCAGAGGACAGCACAGCAGAGGGCGAGAGCGAGAGCAAAGCCACCCGCAGCGGCAGAATGGCACGAGCCAAACGGCGCGGCCAGCAGCCACAGCAGAGGTTAAGGCAAAGAATGGCACGAGCCAAACGACGCTGGCAGCGGCCACAGCAGAGGACAGCGCAGCCAAGGGCAGCTTAGGCAGTCCTGGTTTGAGTGCGATCAAGAACCATGATGCAAAGATTACAAGGTGACGCAAAGAAGTGCTCGATTTCGCATGCGCAAGAAATAGAGCGCGCACTGTAGCTCTCTCAGTACTGTGGTCATTTTATACGCTTTTCGTGCTTACATTGCTGTGGTCACTTTGTTGCTTTTGGCGTGAGTGCTGTGTTTATCGAATTTTGCTCGTTTTTTATAGTCCAAAATGAAGTGTTCAGTAAATAACTGCAAAAACAAGTACAACCGCACAAATAAAGAACAAAAGAAAGCCTTTTTTAGTTTTCAAAAAACAAAATTACTGCCCAGAAATGGCTGGAGTTTTGTGGTATAACGGGGCCAGTGAATGCAAATTACAAAGTCTGCGAAGATCATTTTCCCAAGGAAAAGTTCATTGGAGTAATGCAGTGCAACTTGGGTAAGAAATTAAAAGGAAATGCACACGCAGAGAATATTTATCATTATTTAAATAACATTTCTAGGAATAGCAAGGCGATTTACGTTGGAAGAGGGTGCGGCTCCTTCAATTAAAGGAAGTGAATCAGCGGACCAGCAGAACTTATGTTCAGAAGTAGAAGTAGAAGTAGAGACCGATGAGATGCATATTGAAATTGGGACCTCAACCACCAGCCAGCTTGAATCCGTGCAGAGCCATGATGCAAAGATTACAATTAAAGGATTTTTAGTACGAATGAAGCAATTAAAGCAGGCACTGTAAGTTACATATATGCTGTATTTTAATAATTAACATGTTACTTATATTCGTTGTTTGGCAGGAATTCGTTCGAACGCAAACATCGAGATACAGAAATCGAATTCGAAATTTGTATGAAAAAGAAAGATTATGAAATAAAGCAGTTACAAGAAAGGCTTATTAAGACGCAACACAAATATGAAAATATTAAAACGAGTTTAAAGAAAGTTTTTACTGAAGGACAAATTGAAAAGTTGCAAAATGGTGAAAAGAGACGAAATTGGAAGCCAGATGATATAGCGCGATCTATTACCTTTTATGCTGCCAGTCCTAAAGGCTATAGACTGCTTCGGAAGAGTAACTTCCCGTTTCCAGCAATACGGACTTTGCAGCATTGGGCACAGTAGTTAGACATACGGCCGGGAATCATGAAGCCAGTTGTCCAGTTATTGGGATCAGCTGTGCAAATGACTGAAGTACAGAAGCTGTGCATTCTCAGCTTCGATGAGATGAAAATTCGCAAAGCCTATTGCTATGACCACCCAACAGATGCGACATTGAAGCCTGCCAATTATGTGCAAGTTGCTATGCTCAGAGGTAAATGTATTTTATTATTGTATATGTACATATATGTATACATAAATATAAATATTTTTCAATAGGTTTAAGATCCACACAAGGTAACACCGGATTATTAGTTTTCTTTGACATGTTTTCCAAGTGGGTCGAACTGGTGCCTTTGCGCCGAGCTACGACGCCACTCTTGGAAAAAGCTTTTCGGGACCGGATCGTCAGTCGATTTGGAATACCACGCAAGTTCATCTGCGACAATGGGACCCAGTTTACCAGTCGTTCGTTCAAGGCGTTTTGCAAGCGGGCGGGTATGTCGTTGGAGCATACGGCGCCGTACAATCCCCAACAAAACCCGACGGAGCGGGTCAACCGAACCATCAAGACTATGATTGCGCAGTACATCGAGGGACCACACAACACATGGGACACCCTGCTACCGGAGATTGCATTGGCGATCAACAGCAGCGTGTCGGACACTACGGGATTCAGCCCGGCGTTCTTGGTCCAAGAACGGGAGCCGAGACTGCCAGGGGACTTATATGACGAGGTGACTCCAGGGTCCGGAACGATCGCCACTGATCCGGCAACCAGGGCAAAACAACTACTGGACATTTTCCAGACAGCGAGGGATAATACTCAGCGAGCATCGGCGGAACAGGGTCGTCATTACAATCTACGGAGATGGAATTGGAGACCGACCAGCGGCAGCTTGGTACTAGTGAAGCATCATGTACTCTTGAAAGCCACTGATGGGTTTGCCGCCAAACTAGCCCCACGTTTTGAGGGCCCGTATAAGGTAATAAAATTTATTTCTGCTAACATATTCAGAGTCCGGCACACGGAGACCGGTCAACGACGTACCACTGGGGTAGCCGATTTGAAAACCTTTCGGCAGCAAGACGACGAGGAACCTCATAACAGCGAGTGCGGTGACCACCCGTACAACAACGACATGAATATCCCTAATGAAAATGGGGAAACCACGACCTAGCAAGTAAACCAGGGGGAGGCCGCCCTTAAGGCAGATTAGGCTAAGAAATGTCATAAGTAGCATTATACGATATTGTCAAGATTTCAAACCTCGCACCAGACTATTGTCCTGTAGAGCATAGTCTGTCCATAGGCCCAGGAATATAACCTCCTTTATATTTCACAGTAACTAGCAAAAACGATGGAGGACGAAGAACAGCGGGAGCCACGACGGCAGTGGGCAGCAGAGCGGCAGCGGGACTGGGACTGGGTACCGCAGTACCGGCAGCGTTTCGAGGAGCCCATAGGAGAGGATAACGAGGCCGAACCCAGGCGAGGGCAGTCGCAGTTCGACGACATTAGCACCGTCATCTGGCCCCACTCGCCAAGGGCGCAACATCGCTTGATGTTCCCACCACCGGACTCGTGGCTGATGCCGGACCTCGGGGACCAGGTGGTTAACGTGGCCAGGGTCGCTGTGCTCAGTGACGAGGTAGGCGTATCCACGACGCGCCGACAAGCCACATCGCCGAGAAACTCGCCGCCCCCGTCGATTTTCGGTGGAACTGGAGGAAGGGACGTTCCGGGTGACGCTTACCCCGGCAGGCAACGTCACGATTCGTTACCACCCGGGAAGAAAGGGGGGGGGGGTGTGACGAGTCACATTTTATAAGTATGGTAAAAGGGTAGGATTTATATAATGAAGTGTTAATATTAAGTGATAATTCTGAATTAGTAGAGTTAAGATTATATTTTTGAGTTAATATAGAAATAAGGCCCATAGTCATTGAGTACATATGGAAACGGGACCCTTTTAATACAGAAGCACAGCAGAGTACAGCGCAGCAAAAAAGATAGCGAGAGTGGGCAGCGGCCACAGCAGAGAACAGCACCGCAGAGGACAGCACAGCAGAGGGCGAGAGCGAGAGCAAAGCCACCCGCAGCGGCAGAATGGCACGAGCCAAACGGCGCGGCCAGCAGCCACAGCAGAGGTTAAGGCAAAGAATGGCACGAGCCAAACGACGCTGGCAGCGGCCACAGCAGAGGACAGCGCAGCCAAGGGCAGCTTAGGCAGTCCTGGTTTGAGTGCGATCAAGAACCATGATGCAAAGATTACAAGGTGACGCAAAGAAGTGCTCGATTTCGCATGCGCAAGAAATAGAGCGCGCACTGTAGCTCTCTCAGTACTGTGGTCATTTTATACGCTTTTCGTGCTTACATTGCTGTGGTCACTTTGTTGCTTTTGGCGTGAGTGCTGTGTTTATCGAATTTTGCTCGTTTTTTATAGTCCAAAATGAAGTGTTCAGTAAATAACTGCAAAAACAAGTACAACCGCACAAATAAAGAACAAAAGAAAGCCTTTTTTAGTTTTCAAAAAAATAAAATTACTGCCCAGAAATGGCTGGAGTTTTGTGGTATAACGGGGCCAGTGAATGCAAATTACAAAGTCTGCGAAGATCATTTTCCCAAGGAAAAGTTCATTGGAGTAATGCAGTGCAACTTGGGTAAGAAATTAAAAGGAAATGCACACGCAGAGAATATTTATCATTATTTAAATAACATTTCTAGGAATAGCAAGGCGATTTACGTTGGAAGAGGGTGCGGCTCCTTCAATTAAAGGAAGTGAATCAGCGGACCAGCAGAACTTATGTTCAGAAGTAGAAGTAGAAGTAGAGACCGATGAGATGCATATTGAAATTGGGACCTCAACCACCAGCCAGCTTGAATCCGTGCAGAGCCATGATGCAAAGATTACAATTAAAGGATTTTTAGTACGAATGAAGCAATTAAAGCAGGCACTGTAAGTTACATATATGCTGTATTTTAATAATTAACATGTTACTTATATTCGTTGTTTGGCAGGAATTCGTTCGAACGCAAACATCGAGATACAGAAATCGAATTCGAAATTTGTATGAAAAAGAAAGATTATGAAATAAAGCAGTTACAAGAAAGGCTTATTAAGACGCAACACAAATATGAAAATATTAAAACGAGTTTAAAGAAAGTTTTTACTGAAGGACAAATTGAAAAGTTGCAAAATGGTGAAAAGAGACGAAATTGGAAGCCAGATGATATAGCGCGATCTATTACCTTTTATGCTGCCAGTCCTAAAGGCTATAGACTGCTTCGGAAGAGTAACTTCCCGTTTCCAGCAATACGGACTTTGCAGCATTGGGCACAGTAGTTAGACATACGGCCGGGAATCATGAAGCCAGTTATTGGGATCAGCTGTGCAAATGACTGAAGTACAGAAGCTGTGCATTCTCAGCTTCGATGAGATGAAAATTCGCAAAGCCTATTGCTATGACCACCAAACAGATGCGACATTGAAGCCTGCCAATTATGTGCAAGTTGCTATGCTCAGAGGTAAATGTATTTTATTATTGTATATGTACATATATGTATACATAAATATAAATATTTTTCAATAGGTTTAAGATCCACACAAGGTAACACCGGATTATTAGTTTTCTTTGACATGTTTTCCAAGTGGGTCGAACTGGTGCCTTTGCGCCGAGCTACGACGCCACTCTTGGAAAAAGCTTTTCGGGACCGGATCGTCAGTCGATTTGGAATACCACGCAAGTTCATCTGCGACAATGGGACCCAGTTTACCAGTCGTTCGTTCAAGGCGTTTTGCAAGCGGGCGGGTATGTCGTTGGAGCATACGGCGCCGTACAATCCCCAACAAAACCCGACGGAGCGGGTCAACCGAACCATCAAGACTATGATTGCGCAGTACATCGAGGGACCACACAACACATGGGACACCCTGCTACCGGAGATTGCATTGGCGATCAACAGCAGCGTGTCGGACACTACGGGATTCAGCCCGGCGTTCTTGGTCCAAGAACGGGAGCCGAGACTGCCAGGGGACTTATATGACGAGGTGACTCCAGGGTCCGGAACGATCGCCACTGATCCGGCAACCAGGGCAAAACAACTACTGGACATTTTCCAGACAGCGAGGGATAATACTCAGCGAGCATCGGCGGAACAGGGTCGTCATTACAATCTACGGAGACGGAATTGGAGACCGACCAGCGGCAGCTTGGTACTAGTGAAGCATCATGTACTCTTGAAAGCCACTGATGGGTTTGCCGCCAAACTAGCCCCACGTTTTGAGGGCCTGTATAAGGTAATAAAATTTATTTCTGCTAACATATTCGGAGTCCGGCACACGGAGACCGGTCAACGACGTACCACTGGGGTAGCCGATTTGAAAACCTTTCGGCAGCAAGACGACGAGGAACCTCATAACAGCGAGTGCGGTGACCACCCGTACAACAACGACATGAATATCCCTAATGAAAATGGGGAAACCACGACCTAGCAAGTAAACCAGGGGGAGGCCGCCCTTAAGGCAGATTAGGCTAAGAAATGTCATAAGTAGCATTATACGATATTGTCAAGATTTCAAACCTCGCACCAGACTATTGTCCTGTAGAGCATAGTCTGTCCATAGGCCCAGGAATATAACCTCCTTTATATTTCACAGTAACTAGCAAAAACGATGGAGGACGAAGAACAGCGGGAGCCACGACGGCAGTGGGCAGCAGAGCGGCAGCGGGACTGGGACTGGGTACCGCAGTACCGGCAGCGTTTCGAGGAGCCCATAGGAGAGGATAACGAGGCCGAACCCAGGCGAGGGCAGTCGCAGTTCGACGACATTAGCACCGTCATCTGGCCCCACTCGCCAAGGGCGCAACATCGCTTGATGTTCCCACCACCGGACTCGTGGCTGATGCCGGACCTCGGGGACCAGGTGGTTAACGTGGCCAGGGTCGCTGTGCTCAGTGACGAGGTAGGCGTATCCACGACGCGCCGACAAGCCACATCGCCGAGAAACTCGCCGCCCCCGTCGATTTTCGGTGGAACTGGAGGAAGGGACGTTCCGGGTGACGCTTACCCCGGCTGGCAACGTCACGATTCGTTACCACCCGGGAAGAAAGGGAGGGGGGTGGTGTGACGAGTCACATTTTATAAGTATGGTAAAAGGGTAGGATTTATATAATGAAGTGTTTATATTAAGTGATAATTCTGAATTAGTAGAGTTAAGATTATATTTTTGAGTTAATATAGAAATAAGGCCCATAGTCATTGAGTACATATGGAAACGGGACACTTTTAATACAGAAGCACAGCAGAGTACAGCGCAGCAAAAAAGATAGCGAGAGTGGGCAGCGGCCACAGCAGAGAACAGCACCGCAGAGGACAGCACAGCAGAGGGCGAGAGCGAGAGCAAAGCCACCCGCAGCGGCAGAATGGCACGAGCCAAACGGCGCGGCCAGCAGCCACAGCAGAGGTTAAGGCAAAGAATGGCACGAGCCAAACGACGCTGGCAGCGGCCACAGGAGAGGACAGCGCAGCCAAGGGCAGCTTAGGCAGTCCTAGTTTGAGTGCGATCAAGAACCATGATGCAAAGATTACAAGGTGACGCAAAGAAGTGCTCGATTTCGCATGCGCAAGAAATAGAGCGCGCACTGTAGCTCTCTCAGTACTGTGGTCATTTTATACGCTTTTCGTGCTTACATTGCTGTGGTCACTTTGTTGCTTTTGGCGTGAGTGCTGTGTTTGTCGAATTTTGCTCGTTTTTTATAGTCCAAAATGAAGTGTTCAGTAAATAACTGCAAAAACAAGTACAACCGCACAAATAAAGAACAAAAGAAAGCCTTTTTTAGTTTTCAAAAAAATAAAATTACTGCCCAGAAATGGCTGGAGTTTTGTGGTATAACGGGGCCAGTGAATGCAAATTACAAAGTCTGCGAAGATCATTTTCCCAAGGAAAAGTTCATTGGAGTAATGCAGTGCAATTTGGGTAAGAAATTAAAAGGAAATGCACACGCAGAGAATATTTATCATTATTTAAATAACATTTCTAGGAATAGCAAGGCGATTTACGTTGGAAGAGGGTGCGGCTCCTTCAATTAAAGGAAGTGAATCAGCGGACCAGCAGAACTTATGTTCAGAAGTAGAAGTAGAAGTAGAAGTAGAGAGCGATGAGATGCATATTGAAATTGGGACCTCAACCACCAGCCAGCTTGAATCCGTGCAGAGCCATGATGCAAAGATTACAATTAAAGGATTTTTGGTACGAATGAAGCAATTAAAGCAGGCACTGTAAGTTACATATATGCTGTATTTTAATAATTAACATGTTACTTATATTCGTTGTTTGGCAGGAATTCGTTCGAACGCAAACATCGAGATACAGAAATCGAATTCGAAATTTGTATGAAAAAGAAAGATTATGAAATAAAGCAGTTACAAGAAAGGCTTATTAAGACGCAACACAAATATGAAAATATTAAAACGAGTTTAAAGAAAGTTTTTACTGAAGGACAAATTGAAAAGTTGCAAAATGATGAAAAGAGACGAAATTGGAAGCCAGATGATATAGCGCGATCTATTACCTTTTATGCTGCCAGTCCTAAAGGCTATAGACTGCTTCGGAAGAGTAACTTCCCGTTTCCAGCAATACGGACTTTGCAGCATTGGGCACAGAAGTTAGACATACGGCCGGGAATCATGAAGCCAGTTGTCCAGTTATTGGGATCAGCTGTGCAAATGACTGAAGTACAGAAGCTGTGCATTCTCAGCTTCGATGAGATGAAAATTCGCAAAGCCTATTGCTATGACCACCCAACAGATGCGACATTGAAGCCTGCCAATTATGTGCAAGTTGCTATGCTCAGAGGTAAATGTATTTTATTATTGTATATGTACATATATGTATACATAAATATAAATATTTTTCAATAGGTTTAAGATCCACACAAGGTAACACCGGATTATTAGTTTTCTTTGACATGTTTTCCAAGTGGGTCGAACTGGTGCCTTTGCGCCGAGCTACGACGCCACTCTTGGAAAAAGCTTTTCGGGACCGGATCGTCAGTCGATTTGGAATACCACGCAAGTTCATCTGCGACAATGGGACCCAGTTTACCAGTCGTTCGTTCAAGGCGTTTTGCAAGCGGGCGGGTATGTCGTTGGAGCATACGGCGCGGTACAATCCCCAACAAAACCCGACGGAGCGGGTCAACCGAACCATCAAGACTATGATTGCGCAGTACATCGAGGGACCACACAACACATGGGACACCCTGCTACCGGAGATTGCATTGGCGATCAACAGCAGCGTGTCGGACACTACGGGATTCAGCCCGGCGTTCTTGGTCCAAGAACGGGAGCCGAGACTGCCAGGGGACTTATATGACGAGGTGACTCCAGGGTCCGGAACGATCGCCACTGATCCGGCAACCAGGGCAAAACAACTACTGGACATTTTCCAGACAGCGAGGGATAATACTCAGCGAGCATCGGCGGAACAGGGTCGTCATTACAATCTACGGAGACGGAATTGGAGACCGACCAGCGGCAGCTTGGTACTAGTGAAGCATCATGTACTCTTGAAAGCCACCGATGGGTTTGCCGCCAAACTAGCCCCACGTTTTGAGGGCCCGTATAAGGTAATAAAATTTATTTCTGCTAACATATTCAGAGTCCGGCACACGGAGACCGGTCAACGACGTACCACTGGGGTAGCCGATTTGAAAACCTTTCGGCAGCAAGACGACGAGGAACCTCATAACAGCGAGTGCGGTGACCACCCGTACAACAACGACATGAATATCCCTAATGAAAATGGGGAAACCACGACCTAGCAAGTAAACCAGGGGGAGGCCGCCCTTAAGGCAGATTAGGCTAAGAAATGTCATAAGTAGCATTATACGATATTGTCAAGATTTCAAACCTCGCACCAGACTATTATCCTGTAGAGCATAGTCTGTCCATAGGCCCAGGAATATAACCTCCTTTATATTTCACAGTAACTAGCAAAAACGATGGAGGACGAAGAACAGCGGGAGCCACGACGGCAGTGGGCAGCAGAGCGGCAGCGGGACTGGGACTGGGTACCGCAGTACCGGCAGCGTTTCGAGGAGCCCATAGGAGAGGATAACGAGGCCGAACCCAGGCGAGGGCAGTCGCAGTTCGACGACATTAGCACCGTCATCTGGCCCCACTCGCCAAGGGCGCAACATCGCTTGATGTTCCCACCACCGGACTCGTGGCTGATGCCGGACCTCGGGGACCAGGTGGTTAACGTGGCCAGGGTCGCTGTGCTCAGTGACGAGGTAGGCGTATCCACGACGCGCCGACAAGCCACATCGCCGAGCAACTCGCCGCCCCCGTCGATTTTCGGTGGAACTGGAGGAAGGGACGTTCCGGGTGACGGTTACCCCGGCAGGCAACGTCACGATTCGTTACCACCCGGGAAGAAAGGGGGGGGGTGTGACAAGTCACATTTTATAAGTATGGTAAAAGGGTAGGATTTATATAATGAAGTGTTAATATTAAGTGATAATTCTGAATTAGTAGAGTTAAGATTATATTTTTGAGTTAATATAGAAATAAGGCCCATAGTCATTGAGTACATATGGAAACGGGACCCTTTTAATACAGAAGCACAGCAGAGTACAGCGCAGCAAAAAAGATAGCGAGAGCGGGCAGCGGCCACAGCAGAGAACAGCACCGCAGAGGACAGCACAGCAGAGGGCGAGAGCGAGAGCAAAGCCACCCGCAGCGGCAGAATGGCACGAGCCAAACGGCGCGGCCAGCAGCCACAGCAGAGGTTAAGGCAAAGAATGGCACGAGCCAAACGACGCTGGCAGCGGCCACAGCAGAGGACAGCGCAGCCAAGGGCAGCTTAGGCAGTCCTGGTTTGAGTGCGATCAAGAACCATGATGCAAAGATTACAAGGTGACGCAAAGAAGTGCTCGATTTCGCATGCGCAAGAAATAGAGCGCGCACTGTAGCTCTCTCAGTACTGTGGTCATTTTATACGCTTTTCGTGCTTACATTGCTGTGGTCACTTTGTTGCTTTTGGCGTGAGTGCTGTGTTTGTCGAATTTTGCTCGTTTTTTATAGTCCAAAATGAAGTGTTCAGTAAATAACTGCAAAAACAAGTACAACCGCACAAATAAAGAACAAAAGAAAGCCTTTTTTAGTTTTCAAAAAAATAAAATTACTGCCCAGAAATGGCTGGAGTTTTGTGGTATAACGGGGCCAGTGAATGCAAATTACAAAGTCTGCGAAGATCATTTTCCCAAGGAAAAGTTCATTGGAGTAATGCAGTGCAATTTGGGTAAGAAATTAAAAGGAAATGCACACGCAGAGAATATTTATCATTATTTAAATAACATTTCTAGGAATAGCAAGGCGATTTACGTTGGAAGAGGGTGCGGCTCCTTCAATTAAAGGAAGTGAATCAGCGGACCAGCAGAACTTATGTTCAGAAGTAGAAGTAGAAGTAGAGAGCGATGAGATGCATATTGAAATTTTGGACCTCAACCACCAGCCAGCTTGAATCCGTGCAGAGCCATGATGCAAAGATTACAATTAAAGGATTTTTGGTACGAATGAAGCAATTAAAGCAGGCACTGTAAGTTACATATATGCTGTATTTTAATAATTAACATGTTACTTATATTCGTTGTTTGGCAGGAATTCGTTCGAACGCAAACATCGAGATACAGAAATCGAATTCGAAATTTGTATGAAAAAGAAAGATTATGAAATAAAGCAGTTACAAGAAAGGCTTATTAAGACGCAACACAAATATGAAAATATTAAAACGAGTTTAAAGAAAGTTTTTACTGAAGGACAAATTGAAAAGTTGCAAAATGGTAAAAAGAGACGAAATTGGAAGCCAGATGATATAGCGCGATCTATTACCTTTTATGCTGCCAGTCCTAAAGGCTATAGACTGCTTCGGAAGAGTAACTTCCCGTTTCCAGCAATACGGACTTTGCAGCATTGGGCACATAAGTTAGACATACGGCCGGGAATCATGAAGCCAGTTGTCCAGTTATTGGGATCAGCTGTGCAAATGACTGAAGTACAGAAGCTGTGCATTCTCAGCTTCGATGAGATGAAAATTCGCAAAGCCTATTGCTATGACCACCCAACAGATGCGACATTGAAGCCTGCCAATTATGTGCAAGTTGCTATGCTCAGAGGTAAATGTATTTTATTATTGTATATGTACATATATGTATACATAAATATAAATATTTTTCAATAGGTTTAAGATCCACACAAGGTAACACCGGATTATTAGTTTTCTTTGACATGTTTTCCAAGTGGGTCGAACTGGTGCCTTTGCGCCGAGCTACGACGCCACTCTTGGGAAAAGCTTTTCGGGACCGGATCGTCAGTCGATTTGGAATACCACGCAAGTTCATCTGCGACAATGGGACCCAGTTTACCAGTCGTTCGTTCAAGGCGTTTTGCAAGCGGGCGGGTATGTCGTTGGAGCATACGGCGCCGTACAATCCCCAACAAAACCCGACGGAGCGGGTCAACCGAACCATCAAGACTATGATTGCGCAGTACATCGAGGGACCACACAACACATGGGACACCCTGCTACCGGAGATTGCATTGGCGATCAACAGCAGCGTGTCGGACACTACGGGATTCAGCCCGGCGTTCTTGGTCCAAGAACGGGAGCCGAGACTGCCAGGGGACTTATATGACGAGGTGACTCCAGGGTCCGGAACGATCGCCACTGATCCGGCAACCAGGGCAAAACAACTACTGGACATTTTCCAGACAGCGAGGGATAATACTCAGCGAGCATCGGCGGAACAGGGTCGTCATTACAATCTACGGAGACGGAATTGGAGACCGACCAGCGGCAGCTTGGTACTAGTGAAGCATCATGTACTCTTGAAAGCCACCGATGGGTTTGCCGCCAAACTAGCCCCACGTTTTGAGGGCCCGTATAAGGTAATAAAATTTATTTCTGCTAACATATTCAGAGTCCGGCACACGGAGACCGGTCAACGACGTACCACTGGGGTAGCCGATTTGAAAACCTTTCGGCAGCAAGACGACGAGGAACCTCATAACAGCGAGTGCGGTGACCACCCGTACAACAACGACATGAATATCCCTAATGAAAATGGGGAAACCACGACCTAGCAAGTAAACCAGGGGGAGGCCGCCCTTAAGGCAGATTAGGCTAAGAAATGTCATAAGTAGCATTATACGATATTGTCAAGATTTCAAACCTCGCACCAGACTATTGTCCTGTAGAGCATAGTCTGTCCATAGGCCCAGGAATATAACCTCCTTTATATTTCACAGTAACTAGCAAAAACGATGGAGGACGAAGAACAGCGGGAGCCACGACGGCAGTGGGCAGCAGAGCGGCAGCGGGACTGGGACTGGGTACCGCAGTACCGGCAGCGTTTCGAGGAGCCCATAGGAGAGGATAACGAGGCCGAACCCAGGCGAGGGCAGTCGCAGTTCGACGACATTAGCACCGTCATCTGGCCCCACTCGCCAAGGGCGCAACATCGCTTGATGTTCCCACCACCGGACTCGTGGCTGATGCCGGACCTCGGGGACCAGGTGGTTAACGTGGCCAGGGTCGCTGTGCTCAGTGACGAGGTAGGCGTATCCACGACGCGCCGACAAGCCACATCGCCGAGCAACTCGCCGCCCCCGTCGATTTTCGGTGGAACTGGAGGAAGGGACGTTCCGGGTGACGCTTACCCCGGCAGGCAACGTCACGATTCGTTACCACCCGGGAAGAAAGGGGGGTGTGACAAGTCACATTTTATAAGTATGGTAAAAGGGTAGGATTTATATAATGAAGTGTTAATATTAAGTGATAATTCTGAATTAGTAGAGTTAAGATTATATTTTTGAGTTAATATAGAAATAAGGCCCATAGTCATTGAGTACATATGGAAACGGGACCCTTTTAATACAGAAGCACAGCAGAGTACAGCGCAGCAAAAAAGATAGCGAGAGTGGGCAGCGGCCACAGCAGAGAACAGCACCGCAGAGGACAGCACAGCAGAGGGCGAGAGCGAGAGCAAAGCCACCCGCAGCGGCAGAATGGCACGAGCCAAACGGCGCGGCCAGCAGCCACAGCAGAGGTTAAGGCAAAGAATGGCACGAGCCAAACGACGCTGGCAGCGGCCACAGCAGAGGACAGCGCAGCCAAGGGCAGCTTAGGCAGTCCTGGTTTGAGTGCGATCAAGAACCATGATGCAAAGATTACAAGGTGACGCAAAGAAGTGCTCGATTTCGCATGCGCAAGAAATAGAGCGCGCACTGTAGCTCTCTCAGTACTGTGGTCATTTTATACGCTTTTCGTGCTTACATTGCTGTGGTCACTTTGTTGCTTTTGGCGTGAGTGCTGTGTTTGTCGAATTTTGCTCGTTTTTTATAGTCCAAAATGAAGTGTTCAGTAAATAACTGCAAAAACAAGTACAACCGCACAAATAAAGAACAAAAGAAAGCCTTTTTAGTTTTCAAAAAAATAAAATTACTGCCCAGAAATGGCTGGAGTTTTGTGGTATAACGGGGCCAGTGAATGCAAATTACAAAGTCTGCGAAGATCATTTTCCCAAGGAAAAGTTCATTGGAGTAATGCAGTGCAATTTGGGTAAGAAATTAAAAGGAAATGCACACGCAGAGAATATTTATCATTATTTAAATAACATTTCTAGGAATAGCAAGGCGATTTACGTTGGAAGAGGGTGCGGCTCCTTCAATTAAAGGAAGTGAATCAGCGGACCAGCAGAACTTATGTTCAGAAGTAGAAGTAGAAGTAGAAGTAGAGAGCGATGAGATGCATATTGAAATTGGGACCTCAACCACCAGCCAGCTTGAATCCGTGCAGAGCCATGATGCAAAGATTACAATTAAAGGATTTTTGGTACGAATGAAGCAATTAAAGCAGGCACTGTAAGTTACATATATGCTGTATTTTAATAATTAACATGTTACTTATATTCGTTGTTTGGCAGGAATTCGTTCGAACGCAAACATCGAGATACAGAAATCGAATTCGAAATTTGTATGAAAAAGAAAGATTATGAAATAAAGCAGTTACAAGAAAGGCTTATTAAGACGCAACACAAATATGAAAATATTAAAACGAGTTTAAAGAAAGTTTTTACTGAAGGACAAATTGAAAAGTTGCAAAATGATGAAAAGAGACGAAATTGGAAGCCAGATGATATAGCGCGATCTATTACCTTTTATGCTGCCAGTCCTAAAGGCTATAGACTGCTTCGGAAGAGTAACTTCCCGTTTCCAGCAATACGGACTTTGCAGCATTGGGCACAGAAGTTAGACATACGGCCGGGAATCATGAAGCTAGTTGTCCAGTTATTGGGATCAGCTGTGCAAATGACTGAAGTACAGAAGCTCTGCATTCTCAGCTTCGATGAGATAAAAATTCGCAAAGCCTATTGCTATGACCACCCAACAGATGCGACATTGAAGCCTGCCAATTATGTGCAAGTTGCTATGCTCAGAGGTAAATGTATTTTATTATTGTATATGTACATATATGTATACATAAATATAAATATTTTTCAATATGTTTAATGTCAAACTGGAAGCAACCAATTTTTTATGAATTCGATTGTCAAATGACAACAAGTATTGTGGAAATAATCGTGAGAACTGCGTTTAGGATGGGATTTACAATTGTGGGAATGGTGTGCGACCTGGGTGGCTCAAATCGTGGGCTAATTACTGCACTTGACGTCACTCCGAATAAACCTTGGTAATTACCGAAACAATCAAATATTACAGTTTATTATATGTTTACTTTTTAAAGGTTTTGCTTTGAGGACAGAAAATATATGTTTTCGCTGATGTGCCCCATTTGTTGAAGCTTATTCGCAACCATTTCATTGATGAAGGGTTCGTAATAAATGGAAAGCTTGTACGCTCCGACATCATTGCTGACCTATTAGAATGTACAGCTGGCGACCTCTCCATTACACACAAAATTAACTCCAGCCATATTAGCGTTAAAGGCTGTGAAAGGCAGAAGGTTAAAACGGCTGCTAAATTGTTTTCACATACAATAGCACAGGCTATAATTCGAGCGGCTAGTCTTGGCTACCTAAATGGAAAAAACTGGGAAGAGTGTCACGAATTGTTTAAAACGGTAGTTTTCCCTCGTTACTGAATTTGAAAATGCACTTTTACATATACATATTTATTTTAGACGAATGATCGAGTTCCGCGATCAGACACCAGGACTCGAAAGCATGCATACGGCCTTGCACTGGATACCCAAAACGATATTTTAAACAAAATGACAACCTTGGTCCAAAATATGAGAGTTGCTAACAAGGGTACATTACTGCCCTTCCAAAAAGGTAAATAGCTGCAGAAAAACATTCTTTTAAGATACTTTAAAAATATGATTTTAAATTGTAGGTATCATCCAGACCAACAAAGCCCTTACTTGCATGCTTGCCGATCTTGAGGAACGCTTCGATATAAAATATATTTTAACGTATCGACTGAACCAGGATGTTGTGGAAAACTTTTTCGGACTTCTTAGGGCTAGAGGCGGCTTGCACGATCATCCAGATAGGCAAGAGTTTAAGTATAGGCTTCGGTCTCACCTTTTGGGGTATAATGGTGGCATGCTGTCGGATGCAGGAAATTCCATGCAGGACGACACTCCAGATTTACAAGTGCCAACAACACCTATGACACGTAATCAAATCTATAATTCTTTTATTTGTTTATCTTTTATTTATTAACATTTGTATGCAGCCATCATACCAAAAAATGTGAAATGCTCACCACCACCTGCCGAAGAGGTTGACGATTTTTCGGATTTACAATATGATGCTGTCGAGAATTTTGCGGGCTACATTTGCCATCGCCTTAAAAAAAAGTGTCAGCAGCACGGACCTATCCACCACTGAGTCAACTCACACCTGGGTCAACGAGTTATCCGAAGGTGGACTGTGCAAGCCTTCAGATAGCTTCGTTAGAAAAATTGGCCAGCTGGAGAGTGTTTTTAGAAAAATAAACGGCGAGGAGTTGCTCATAGCAGAGAATTATCTCAAAATGCACATTGATGAAGCTCATGAAGTAGACCTTAGCCCACATGTGAAGAAACTTTTTTTTAGAGCGCATGTTTTTTTCTCTAAATAAATTAAATAAATTAGCTAATAATAAGATAATGTCCAAAAAACTTAATAAAACAATAAACTAAATTTATTCAACTTCCTATTCAATTCACTGGAGAAAGGGGCAAGCTTTCTTATTCATAACTGTGCTTCATAATTTATTTACACATAAAATATTATTTCAATAAATCAACATATATAGTATGATAGGCGGCATGATGCAAGCAAGTAAAAGAAAACATTGATTTTTATAGTGTTTCATACAACTTAAAAATTTTATTTCGGAAAGCATGCACCGGACCCATAGTGCGAGACGCTAAAATGTAAACAAAGCAAACTGTGACGTCACAGTTTGCATAGTTTTCAAAGCGTCACATAACGGACCTGCGCATTGCGCCACCTTTAGGTCTTTGCATCATGATCAAGAACGGTTCGCCATGAAAAAGTACGGAGTTGACGCAGCGCAAGTGGTCTGAGGTGCCAAGGGAGTAACAGTGACAAAGGAAAGCACGGGCGACGAAGGAAAAGCAACAGCCAGGATCGGGATAACAAACGCAGACAAGACGCAGGAAACAAGAACGAATAAAACCAAGGAGTTCGACCAACACACACACATATATACACAAACACCCACACACAACCAGTGTCATACGCAGTACCAGGGTAAGCGAAGCGGTCGCAACCGTTCCCCCTCCCCTTCTTAGTTTGTTTGGTGCGAGTAGGTAGGAAAGTTAATATAAAAGAAATAAACACAAAGAGGAAAAAATCTATGAAACGAACAAGTGCGCAATGTTTTAATGTAACGCTAGTGGCAAAGGGGTGCGAGTGCAAGTGTTTGTGACCGTGTGTGTGGCTCATCCACCGCTTGGAGGTTTTTAGCGACTGGCCGCCGGTCTCTACCGCGACAGTTCGTTAGAAAACTCAGGCGGCGTCTGCCTGGTTTCCACGTGGTGCCACCTAGGTCAATACCAGGGGCATTCCGGTTGGGACCGGCAGGGGTGACTACACCGCCGCAACGGCACTTGGGGCGAGTCACTGCACCACCGGTGTCGACCCTAGCCTCCTAACGCTCCTTCTCCGAGCACGGTGTCCTATTTCCCCACTCTCCTGATCCCAGCAACCTTACAAATTTCTTGTAAGGTGGCCCTGGAGACTGATCTACCTCAGCCTCAGAAAAGCTACCTTACAGCCCGTAAAGCTAGAGACTTGAAACTTTGCAATTATGTTTGTCTATGGGCTCGTCAGATAATGTGTCAAGATTGAGGAAATCGATAAATTCGATAACTGAAAACCGATAAAACCAAATATTTCTCACATTCTTACAGCTAGAGTTACAAAATTTTGCACGCAGATAGCTAATCATGTCCCTGAAAAAACTGCATCAAAATTTTGGATGCCACGCCTACTCCTTCCGCCCCCATCCCACCCTTCTCCTTGAAATTGGAAACGCCTATAGTTTTCACTTTTTTTGGGCTAGAGCCACCAAATTTTGTGTCAAGATAGATATTGACGTTCCCCAAAAAAATTTATCAACATTGTGGATGCCACGCCCCCTGATTCCAGCCGCATCCCCCCCTTCTAGTTGAAATTGGAAGCGCCTATAGTTTTCACATTTTTCGAGATAGTCACCAAATTTGGTAGGAAGATATATGGTGACATCTACAAAAGATCTGCATCGAAATTTTGGATGCCACGCCCACCCAAGCCACCCGTCTTATAAAATTGGAGTCGGCTATATCTTTAACAGTTTTTGAGCTAGAGCCACCAAACTTGGTAGGAAGATAGATAGTGACAGTTAAAAACAATTGATTCAAAAATTTGAATGCCACGCCCTCCTCTGCCGCCCACCTTTTACATTTTGAAGTTTAGTTATCTTTCACAGCTTTTGAGCAAAAGTCACCAAATTTGGTAACATGATAGCTGGCGATGTTTACCACCCGGCCCACTCCTTTGCAAGCAGACTCCTTACCATCCGTTCTTTTACTGGTATCAAAGTGTTCCGCAGTCGGTTGCGTCCGACTGCAACGTTTTTACTTGTTTTACTTGCAGATGGAAGCAGAAGAAGAAGAAGAAGAAGAAGATGGGGAAATGGCAACGGGATTCAGCCCGGCGTTCTTGGTCCAAGAACGGGAGCCGAGACTGCCAGGGGACTTATATGACGAGGTGACTCCAGGGTCCGGAACGATCGCCACTGATCCGGCAACCAGGGCAAAACAACTACTGGACATTTTCCAGACAGCGAGGGATAATACTCAGCGAGCATCGGCGGAACAGGGTCGTCATTACAATCTACGGAGACGGAATTGGAGACCGACCAGCGGCAGCTTGGTACTAGTGAAGCATCATGTACTCTTGAAAGCCACCGATGGGTTTGCCGCCAAACTAGCCCCACGTTTTGAGGGCCCGTATAAGGTAATAAAATTTATTTCTGCTAACATATTCAGAGTCCGGCACACGGAGACCGGTCAACGACGTACCCCTGGGGTAGCCGATTTGAAAACCTTTCGGCAGCAAGACGACGAGGAACCTCATAACAGCGAGTGCGGTGACCACCCGTACAACAACGACATGAATATCCCTAATGAAAATGGGGAAACCACGACCTAGCAAGTAAACCAGGGGGAGGCCGCCCTTAAGGCAGATTAGGCTAAGAAATGTCATAAGTAGCATTATACGATATTGTCAAGATTTCAAACCTCGCACCAGACTATTATCCTGTAGAGCATAGTCTGTCCATAGGCCCAGGAATATAACCTCCTTTATATTTCACAGTAACTAGCAAAAACGATGGAGGACGAAGAACAGCGGGAGCCACGACGGCAGTGGGCAGCAGAGCGGCAGCGGGACTGGGACTGGGTACCGCAGTACCGGCAGCGTTTCGAGGAGCCCATAGGAGAGGATAACGAGGCCGAACCCAGGCGAGGGCAGTCGCAGTTCGACGACATTAGCACCGTCATCTGGCCCCACTCGCCAAGGGCGCAACATCGCTTGATGTTCCCACCACCGGACTCGTGGCTGATGCCGGACCTCGGGGACCAGGTGGTTAACGTGGCCAGGGTCGCTGTGCTCAGTGACGAGGTAGGCGTATCCACGACGCGCCGACAAGCCACATCGCCGAGCAACTCGCCGCCCCCGTCGATTTTCGGTGGAACTGGAGGAAGGGACGTTCCGGGTGACGCTTACCCCGGCAGGCAACGTCACGATTCGTTACCACCCGGGAAGAAAGGGGGGTGTGACAAGTCACATTTTATAAGTATGGTAAAAGGGTAGGATTTATATAATGAAGTGTTAATATTAAGTGATAATTCTGAATTAGTAGAGTTAAGATTATATTTTTGAGTTAATATAGAAATAAGGCCCATAGTCATTGAGTACATATGGAAACGGGACCCTTTTAATACAGAAGCACAGCAGAGTACAGCGCAGCAAAAAAGATAGCGAGAGCGGGCAGCGGCCACAGCAGAGAACAGCACCGCAGAGGACAGCACAGCAGAGGGCGAGAGCGAGAGCAAAGCCACCCGCAGCGGCAGAATGGCACGAGCCAAACGGCGCGGCCAGCAGCCACAGCAGAGGTTAAGGCAAAGAATGGCACGAGCCAAACGACGCTGGCAGCGGCCACAGGAGAGGACAGCGCAGCCAAGGGCAGCTTAGGCAGTCCTGGTTTGAGTGCGATCAAGAACCATGATGCAAAGATTACAAGGTGACGCAAAGAAGTGCTCGATTTCGCATGCGCAAGAAATAGAGCGCGCACTGTAGCTCTCTCAGTACTGTGGTCATTTTATACGCTTTTCGTGCTTACATTGCTGTGGTCACTTTGTTGCTTTTGGCGTGAGTGCTGTGTTTGTCGAATTTTGCTCGTTTTTTATAGTCCAAAATGAAGTGTTCAGTAAATAACTGCAAAAACAAGTACAACCGCACAAATAAAGAACAAAAGAAAGCCTTTTTTAGTTTTCAAAAAAATAAAATTACTGCCCAGAAATGGCTGGAGTTTTGTGGTATAACGGGGCCAGTGAATGCAAATTACAAAGTCTGCGAAGATCATTTTCCCAAGGAAAAGTTCATTGGAGTAATGCAGTGCAATTTGGGTAAGAAATTAAAAGGAAATGCACACGCAGAGAATATTTATCATTATTTAAATAACATTTCTAGGAATGGCAAGGCGATTTACGTTGGAAGAGGGTGCGGCTCCTTCAATTAAAGGAAGTGAATCAGCGGACCAGCAGAACTTATGTTCAGAAGTAGAAGTAGAAGTAGAGAGCGATGAGATGCATATTGAAATTTTGACCTCAACCACCAGCCAGCTTGAATCCGTGCAGAGCCATGATGCAAAGATTACAATTAAAGGATTTTTGGTACGAATGAAGCAATTAAAGCAGGCACTGTAAGTTACATATATGCTGTATTTTAATAATTAACATGTTACTTATATTCGTTGTTTGGCAGGAATTCGTTCGAACGCAAACATCGAGATACAGAAATCGAATTCGAAATTTGTATGAAAAAGAAAGATTATGAAATAAAGCAGTTACAAAAAGGCTTATTAAGACGCAACACAAATATGAAAATATTAAAACGAGTTTAAAGAAAGTTTTTACTGAAGGACAAATTGAAAAGTTGCAAAATGGTGAAAAGAGACGAAATTGGAAGCCAGATGATATAGCGCGATCTATTACCTTTTATGCTGCCAGTCCTAAAGGCTATAGACTGCTTCGGAAGAGTAACTTCCCGTTTCCAGCAATACGGACTTTGCAGCATTGGGCACATAAGTTAGACATACGGCCGGGAATCATGAAGCCAGTTGTCCAGTTATTGGGATCAGCTGTGCAAATGACTGAAGTACAGAAGCTGTGCATTCTCAGCTTCGATGAGATGAAAATTCGCAAAGCCTATTGCTATGACCACCCAACAGATGCGACATTGAAGCCTGCCAATTATGTGCAAGTTGCTATGCTCAGAGGTAAATGTATTTTATTATTGTATATGTACATATATGTATACATAAATATAAATATTTTTCAATAGGTTTAAGATCCACACAAGGTAACACCGTATTATTAGTTTTCTTTGACATGTTTTCCAAGTCTCTGGTGCCTTTGCGCCGAGCTACGACGCCACTCTTGAAAAAGCTTTTCGGGACCGGATCCTCAGTCGATTTGGAATACCACGCAAGTTCATCTGCGACAACGGGACCCAGTTTACCAGTCGTTCGTTCAAGGCGTTTTGCAAGCGGGCGGGTATGTCGTTGGAGCATACGGCGCCGTTCAATCCCCAACAAAACCCGACGGAGCGGGCCAACCGAACCATCAAGACTATGATTGCGCAGTACATCGAGGGACCACACAACACATGGGACACCCTGCTACCGGAGATTGCATTGGCGATCAACAGCAGCGTGTCGGACACTACGGGATTCAGCCCGGCGTTCTTGGTCCAAGAACGGGAGCCGAGACTGCCAGGGGACTTATATGAAGAGGTGACTCCAGGGTCCGGAACGATCGCCACTGATCCGGCAACCAGGGCAAAACAACTACTGGACATTTTCCAGACAGCGAGGGATAATACTCAGCGAGCATCGGCGGAACAGGGTCGTCATTACAATCTACGGAGACGGAATTGGAGACCGACCAGCGGCAGCTTGGTACTAGTGAAGCATCATGTACTCTTGAAAGCCACCGATGGGTTTGCCGCCAAACTAGCCCCACGTTTTGAGGGCCCGTATAAGGTAATAAAATTTATTTCTGCTAACATATTCAGAGTCCGGCACACGGAGACCGGTCAACGACGTACCACTGGGGTAGCCGATTTGAAAACCTTTCGGCAGCAAGACGACGAGGAACCTCATAACAGCGAGTGCGGTGACCACCCGTACAACAACGACATGAATATCCCTAATGAAAATGGGGAAACCACGACCTAGCAAGTAAACCAGGGGGAGGCCGCCCTTAAGGCAGATTAGGCTAAGAAATGTCATAAGTAGCATTATACGATATTGTCAAGATTTCAAACCTCGCACCAGACTATTGTCCTGTAGAGCATAGTCTGTCCATAGGCCCAGGAATATAACCTCCTTTATATTTCACAGTAACTAGCAAAAACGATGGAGGACGAAGAACAGCGGGAGCCACGACGGCAGTGGGCAGCAGAGCGGCAGCGGGACTGGGACTGGGTACCGCAGTACCGGCAGCGTTTCGAGGAGCCCATAGGAGAGGATAACGAGGCCGAACCCAGGCGAGGGCAGTCGCAGTTCGACGACATTAGCACCGTCATCTGGCCCCACTCGCCAAGGGCGCAACATCGCTTGATGTTCCCACCACCGGACTCGTGGCTGATGCCGGACCTCGGGGACCAGGTGGTTAACGTGGCCAGGGTCGCTGTGCTCAGTGACGAGGTAGGCGTATCCACGACGCGCCGACAAGCCACATCGCCGAGCAACTCGCCGCCCCCGTCGATTTTCGGTGGAACTGGAGGAAGGGACGTTCCGGGTGACGCTTACCCCGGCAGGCAACGTCACGATTCGTTACCACCCGGGAAGAAAGGGGGGGGTGTGACAAGTCACATTTTATAAGTATGGTAAAAGGGTAGGATTTATATAATGAAGTGTTAATATTAAGTGATAATTCTGAATTAGTAGAGTTAAGATTATATTTTTGAGTTAATATAGAAATAAGGCCCATAGTCATTGAGTACATATGGAAACGGGACCCTTTTAATACAGAAGCACAGCAGAGAACAGCACCGCAGAGGACAGCACAGCAGAGGGCGAGAGCGAGAGCAAAGCCACCCGCAGCGGCAGAATGGCACGAGCCAAACGGCGCGGCCAGCAGCCACAGCAGAGGTTAGGGCAAAGAATGGCACGAGCCAAACGACGCTGGCAGCGGCCACAGCAGAGGACAGCGCAGCCAAGGGCAGCTTAGGCAGTCCTGGTTTGAGTGCGATCATGAACCATGATGCAAAGATTACAAGGTGACGCAAAGAAGTGCTCGATTTCGCATGCGCAAGAAATAGAGCGCGCACTGTAGCTCTCTCAGTACTGTGGTCATTTTATACGCTTTTCGTGCTTACATTGCTGTGGTCACTTTGTTGCTTTTGGCGTGAGTGCTGTGTTTGTCGAATTTTGCTCGTTTTTTATAGTCCAAAATGAAGTGTTCAGTAAATAACTGCAAAAACAAGTACAACCGCACAAATAAAGAACAAAAGAAAGCCTTTTTTAGTTTTCAAAAAAATAAAATTACTGCCCAGAAATGGCTGGAGTTTTGTGGTATAACGGGGCCAGTGAATGCAAATTACAAAGTCTGCGAAGATCATTTTCCCAAGGAAAAGTTCATTGGAGTAATGCAGTGCAACTTGGGTAAGAAATTAAAAGGAAATGCACACGCAGAGAATATTTATCATTATTTAAATAACATTTCTAGGAATAGCAAGGCGATTTACGTTGGAAGAGGGTGCGGCTCCTTCAATTAAAGGAAGTGAATCAGCGGACCAGCAGAACTTATGTTTCAGAAGTAGAAGTAGAAGTAGAGAGCGATGAGATGCATATTGAAATTGGGACCTCAACCACCAGCCAGCTTGAATCCGTGCAGAGCCATGATGCAAAGATTACAATTAAAGGATTTTTGGTACGAATGAAGCAATTAAAGCAGGCACTGTAAGTTACATATATGCTGTATTTTAATAATTAACATGTTACTTATATTCGTTGTTTGGCAGGAATTCGTTCGAACGCAAACATCGAGATACAGAAATCGAATTCGAAATTTGTATGAAAAAGAAAGATTATGAAATAAAGCAGTTACAAGAAAGGCTTATTAAGACGCAACACAAATATGAAAATATTAAAACGAGTTTAAAGAAAGTTTTTACTGAAGGACAAATTGAAAAGTTGCAAAATGATGAAAAGAGACGAAATTGGAAGCCAGATGATATAGCGCGATCTATTACCTTTTATGCTGCCAGTCCTAAAGGCTATAGACTGCTTCGGAAGAGTAACTTCCCGTTTCCAGCAATACGGACTTTGCAGCATTGGGCACAGAAGTTAGACATACGGCCGGGAATCATGAAGCCAGTTGTCCAGTTATTGGGATCAGCTGTGCAAATGACTGAAGTACAGAAGCTCTGCATTCTCAGCTTCGATGAGATGAAAATTCGCAAAGCCTATTGCTATGACCACCCAACAGATGCGACATTGAAGCCTGCCAATTATGTGCAAGTTGCTATGCTCAGAGGTAAATGTATTTTATTATTGTATATGTACATATATGTATACATAAATATAAATATTTTTCAATATGTTTAATGTCAAACTGGAAGCAACCAATTTTTTATGAATTCGATTGTCAAATGACAACAAGTATTGTGGAAATAATCGTGAGAACTGCGTTTAGGATGGGATTTACAATTGTGGGAATGGTGTGCGACCTGGGTGGCTCAAATCGTGGGCTAATTACTGCACTTGACGTCACTCCGAATAAACCTTGGTAATTACCGAAACAATCAAATATTACAGTTTATTATATGTTTACTTTTTAAAGGTTTTGCTTTGAGGACAGAAAAATATATGTTTTCGCTGATGTGCCCCATTTGTTGAAGCTTATTCGCAACCATTTCATTGATGAAGGGTTCGTAATAAATGGAAAGCTTGTACGCTCCGACATCATTGCTGACCTATTAGAATGTACAGCTGGCGACCTCTCCATTACACACAAAATTAACTCCAGCCATATTAGCGTTAAAGGCTGTGAAAGGCAGAAGGTTAAAACGGCTGCTAAATTGTTTTCACATACAATAGCACAGGCTATAATTCGAGCGGCTAGTCTTGGCTACCTAAATGGAAAAAACTGGGAAGAGTGTCACGAATTGTTTAAAACGGTAGTTTTCCCTCGTTACTGAATTTGAAAATGCACTTTTACATATACATATTTATTTTAGACGAATGATCGAGTTCCGCGATCAGACACCAGGACTCGAAAGCATGCATACGGCCTTGCACTGGATACCCAAAACGATATTTTAAACAAAATGACAACCTTGGTCCAAAATATGAGAGTTGCTAACAAGGGTACATTACTGCCCTTCCAAAAAGGTAAATAGCTGCAGAAAAACATTCTTTTAAGATACTTTAAAAATATGATTTTAAATTGTAGGTATCATCCAGACCAACAAAGCCCTTACTTGCATGCTTGCCGATCTTGAGGAACGCTTCGATATAAAATATATTTTAACGTATCGACTGAACCAGGATGTTGTGGAAAACTTTTTCGGACTTCTTAGGGCTAGAGGCGGCTTGCACGATCATCCAGATAGGCAAGAGTTTAAGTATAGGCTTCGGTCTCACCTTTTGGGGTATAATGGTGGCATGCTGTCGGATGCAGGACGACACTCCAGATTTACAAGTGCCAACAACACCTATGACACGTAATCAAATCTATAATTCTTTTATTTGTTTATCTTTTATTTATTAACATTTGTATGCAGCCATCATACTAAAAAATGTGAAATGCTCACCACCACCTGCCGAAGAGGTTGACGATTTTTCGGATTTACAATATGATGCTGTCGAGAATTTTGCGGGCTACATTTGCCATCGCCTTAAAAAAAAGTGTCAGCAGCACGGACCTATCCACCACTGAGTCAACTCACACCTGGGTCAACGAGTTATCCGAAGGTGGACTGTGCAAGCCTTCAGATAGCTTCGTTAGAAAAATTGGCCAGCTGGAGAGTGTTTTTAGAAAAATAAACGGCGAGGAGTTGCTCATAGCAGAGAATTATCTCAAAATGCACATTGATGAAGCTCATGAAGTAGACCTTAGCCCACATGTGAAGAAACTTTTTTTTAGAGCGCGCATGTTTTTTTCTCTAAATAAATTAAATAAATTGTCCAAAAAACTTAATAAAACAATAAACTAAATTTATTCAACTTCCTATTCAATTCACTGGAGAAAGGGGCAAGCTTTCTTATTCATAACTGTGCTTCATAATTTATTTACACATAAAATATTATTTCAATAAATCAACATATATAGTATGATAGGCGGCATGATGCAAGCAAGTAAAAGAAAACATTGATTTTTATAGTGTTTCATACAACTTAAAAATTTTATTTCGGAAAGCATGCACCGGACCCATAGTGCGAGACGCTAAAATGTAAACAAAGCAAACTGTGACGTCACAGTTTGCATTGTTTTCAAAGCGTCACATAACGGACCTGCGCATTGCGCCACCTTTAGGTCTTTGCATCATGATCAAGAACGGTTCGCCATGAAAAAGTACGGAGTTGACGCAGCGCAAGTGGTCTGAGGTGCCAAGGGAGTAACAGTGACAAAGGAAAGCACGGGCGACGAAGGAAAAGCAACAGCCAGGATCGGGATAACAAACGCAGACAAGACGCAGGAAACAAGAACGAAGAAAACCAAGGAGTTCGACCAACACACACACATATATACACAAACACCCACACACAACCAGTGTCATACGCAGTACCAGGGTAAGCGAAGCGGTCGCAACCGTTCCCCCCTCCCCTTCTTAGTTTGTTTGGTGCGAGTAGGTAGGAAAGTTAATATAAAAGAAATAAACACAAAGAGGAAAAAAATCTATGAAACGAACAAGTGCGCAATGTTTTAATGTAACGCTAGTGGCAAAGGGGTGCGAGTGCAAGTGTTTGTGACCGGTGTGTGTGGCTCATCCACCGCTTGGAGGTTTTTAGCGACTGGCCGCCGGTCTCTACCGCGACAGTTCGTTAGAAAACTCAGGCGGCGTCTGCCTGGTTTCCACGTGGTGCCACCTAGGTCAATACCAGGGGCATTCCGGTTGGGACCGGCAGGGGTGACTACACCGCCGCAACGGCACTTGGGGCGAGTCACTGCACCACCGGTGTCGACCCTAGCCTCCTAACGCTCCTTCTCCGAGCACGGTGTCCTATTTCCCCACTCTCCTGATCCCAGCAACCTTACAAATTTCTTGTAAGGTGGCCCTGGAGAGACTGATCTACCTCAGCCTCAGAAAAGCTACCTTACAGCCCGTAAAGCTAGAGACTTGAAACTTTGCAATTATGTTTGTCTATGGGCTCGTCAGATAATGTGTCAAGATTGAGGAAATCGATAAATTCGATAACTGAAAACCGATAAAACCAAATATTTCTCACATTCTTACAGCTAGAGTTACAAAATTTTGCACGCAGATAGCTAATCATGTCCCTGAAAAAACTGCATCAAAATTTTGGATGCCACGCCTACTCCTTCCGCCCCCATCCCACCCTTCTCCTTGAAATTGGAAACGCCTATAGTTTTCACTTTTTTTGGGCTAGAGCCACCAAATTTTGTGTGAAGATAGATATTGACGTTCCCCAAAAAAATGAATCAACATTGTGGATGCCACGCCCCCTGATTCCACCCGCATCCCCCCCTTCTAGTTGAAATTGGAAGCGCCTATAGTTTTCACATTTTTCGAGATAGTCACCAAATTTGGTAGGAAGATATATGGTGACATCTACAAAAGATCTGCATCGAAATTTTGGATGCCACGCCCACCCAAGCCACCCGTCTTATAAAATTGGAGTCGGCTATATCTTTAACAGTTTTTGAGCTAGAGCCACCAAACTTGGTAGGAAGATAGATAGTGACAGTTAAAAACAATTGATTCAAAAATTTGAATGCCACGCCCTCCTCTGCCGCCCACCTTTTACATTTTGAAGTTTAGTTATCTTTCACAGCTTTTGAGCAAAAGTCACCAAATTTGGTAACATGATAGCTGGCGATGTTTACCACCCGGCCCACTCCTTTGCAAACAGACTCCTTACCATCCGTTCTTTTACTGGTATCAAAGTATTCCGCAGTCGGTTGCGTCCGACTGCAACGTTTTTACTTGTTTTACTTGCAGATGGAAGCAGAAGAAGAAGAAGAAGATGGGGAAATGGCAATATCAACACTCGAGTGCTGGAGGGTATTGCCTAAGTGTTAATAGCTCATAAATATTTGAAAATGTTTAGCAGGTTCAGAGAAAGCTCGGAAACTTATACAAAAGGCAAAAAGGCTGGCAGAGGAGAATCCATGGACCAGAATTAGGCACATGTGCTTGCTTTGCATGCCATTTAATTTTGCAAAATGTTTGTTTGATGTCCTTAATAGGCTTAAGAACGACGACAGCTCCTTCTGCTAGCTACCAACTACCAAATATGCTCAAATATTCAAAAGCTGCAAGTCAAACACAAACACAAGTTTCACATTTTTACATATTTCTCTTGATAATGCCCTACGGCCAAATCCTTTTAGCATTCAAACTTCTCTCTCTCACCCTCTCATCGTTTTAGTATCCGTTTTCCATTGCATTTACCTTTGCGCTGTGGCGACAGTTTAAAAATGTCATCGTGTAAATCTTAAGAGTTAATCGCGTTTTTCGAGATTTCTATTTTCGTAACACACGACTTGATCGAGAAAATATAATACAATAAGCATAATGTCAACTTTAAGCCGTATAAACAATATTTTTGTTTTGTCATGAAAATGCAAATACTAAAGTTTCAAATAAATTGTACACGTGACCATCTTTATATGCATGCCTTCTAGCTGGTTATGCTTGGCAATACTGTTGAGAAAACTTGGAAAACTTTGCACATTGAGGTTGTCGAAAGTTTGTCTATTCATTAACCTAAATACCAGAACTTGTGCCCAAAGTTCACGATTAAATTTCAGAAGCTAATTTCCACATTTGAGTGATATACACACACACACAAATACAAATCCAAAACTTGATCGAGAAAATATAATACAATAAGCATAATGTCAACTTTAAGCGGTATAAACAATATTTTTGTTTTGTCATGAAAATGCAAATACTAAAGTTTCAAATAAATTGTACACGTGACCATCTTTATATGCATGCCGTCTAGCTGGTTATGCTTGGGAATACTGTTGAGAAAACTTGGAAAACTTTGCACATTGAGGTTGTCGAAAGTTTGTCTATTCATTAACCTAAATACAAGAACTTGTGCCCAAAGTTCACGATTAAATTTCAGAAGCTAATTTGCACATTTGAGTGATATACACACACACACAAATACAAATCCAAATGCAAGAACATCGTTGTGACTTTCGCTTTTGTTGTCTTGGCCTGGCCAAGAAAATCAGCCCAAGTTATCATTGTCAGATTTAAGTTGTACAAGTGCTTAAGCCGCTTCCTTCTCAGTTTTTAGCGCTTGCCACAATATGAAAGATGACATGAACAACTTTTTATAATGTTTTCATAAAGGAGACAAAACCAATGCCGATTAAAGCATAGAAGCTAAAAGGTAAATTTGAATCAAGCGGTTTCAAACTATTTATCGATAGTACCTTCGATAGTTTTACAGCGTTGCATTTTAAAAAGTCGGCTTATTTTAAAATAAATTTGAATCTAACGGGCGTGTTTTCAGCATGCTGTTGCTTGTAATTCCCAACTGGTTCTAACATTGACTAACTATATATAGGGCAGAAAATTTGTCTTTCTTTACCTTAGCTTTAGGCAGACGGTCATTACTAAGTGTAAATATTTGGTCTTGTTGCCTATAGTATTTATGTCTTACTTTTTTTGTCCCAATTTCTATTGCTAAACTTTTTTTTCACGATTTCTATTGCTGAACTTTTTTTTTGCAATTATATTGTTAATATTTTTTTTATACCTTGATACTGAAAGTATCATAGTATATTGGTTTTGTGCAATGTCCGTCATGGTGTCCGTCTGTCCGTCCGTATGAACGCAACTTTTTTTTTGACACCCGTAAAGCTAGAGACTTGAAACTTTGCAATTATGTTTGTCTATAGGCGCGACAGATAAAGTGTTAAGATCGGGGTGCCACGGCCCAAGGTATACTTAACAGAGAGATGTAAAACTCTGATTAGCCAGGGATGGATATCGTCAGGGAATAGCCCAGTGGCTAAGTCTTCCGCCTCGTTAACGAGAGGTCCCAGGTTCAACTCCTGTCCCCGATCAGTTTGAGTTTAATAATTCTTAACAGAAAGGTCACTGATGAGAATGTTTGGCAACATTCGAAATTGCGCTATCTGGCCAGCCTAATACATTTCATTCACAATTTTCAAATTGTTTCGAATCACCCCCTTTGATTCATGATACAACTAGACAAGGTAGTCTCGTCAGCAGCAGAAACGAGCCGATTTACTGTCTTAGCTTCAGTGCGTTCGTGCTTGTTGAAGGGAAAGGTTGTCTGCGGACGAATTTTTTTGTGATTTTTAACCTTTAGCTGACCACTATAAAATGAACTATTGCTATTTTTGTCATAAAAATGTACCGGGGGTGAAAACTATTCACGCACCGAAGTGTAGTGTTAAGAGGCAGTTGTGGGAGCAAAGCCTAGGGTGCAGCCTTGGCGAAAACTCCAGAATCTGCGAAACTTATTTTGATGAACCTGAGTTTATGCTTGCATCAAAAAAGGGTAAAATTTACAAAAGGAGGCGATTAAACGAAGATGCCATGCCAAAACGAGAGATAGAGCGTCGAAAATTTTTAAAGATGGCTACGCCTGTTCGAGCTCGCAAACAGAGTAAGTTAAGCGTGTAAAAATATGTATACATATGTTAACACTAATGTAACTGTATTGTAGAGACGAAGGTAACCTGAGGCAAAAGATTTGCGATATGATGAAAAAGTTGAAAAGCTTACGCCAGCAGCTTGAGGAATCACGGCAACTCGAAGAGTCTCTGGGCTAAATATTTACAAAGACCCAAATAAAAATATTAAAAAATGGTGGGCAGCGCGCAAAATTTAATTCAGATGACATGTCTGCGGCTATTTGTCTTCATACCGCAGGCCCTCGGGCATATAACCATCTGTATAAAAAAGGATTTCCTTTACCTAGTCGTGCAACTTTATACAGATGGTTATCAGATGTGGAAATAAGGACAGGTACCCTGGATGTGGTCATAGATCTTAAGGACAATCCCGAAATGGAAGATGCCGATAAACTTTGCGTCTTGGCGTTCGACAAAATGAAGGTTGCTGCTGCTTACGAGTATGACAGCTCTTCGGACGTCGTCTACGAGCCCAGTAGTTATGTTCAACTGGCCATTGTTCGTGGGTTGAAAAAGTCTTGGAAGCAGCCAGTTTTCTTTGATTTTAACACCAGAATGGACGTGGAAACACTGCATTCGATAATAAATAAGCTGCACAGACAAGGATATCCAGTTGTCGCAATTGTTTCTGATTTGGGTCTTGGAAACCAGAGATTATGGAGGGAGCTTGGTATATCAGAAGGTAAGTGCGATATAAGAATAACAAACAAATAAGTGTTAATTTTGTTTTGTTTTCAGGGAAAACGTGGTTTAGCCATCCAGCGGATGAGCATTTAAAGATCTTTGTGTTCTCTGACACACCACATCTAATAAAGCTGGTCCGTAACCACTATGTGGATTCCGGTTTATTCGTGGATGGAACAAAATTGACAAAGACGACAGTCCAACAGGCACTTACCCACAGTTCCACGTCAGATCTGTCAATAATGTTCAAAATAACAGAGAACCATATAAATGTTCGCTCGATGGCTAAGCAAAAAGTTAAGTTGGCAACACAACTTTTTTCCAACACAACCGCCAGCTCCATCCGACGCTGTTATTCGATGGGATATGAAGTGGATAACGCCTGCGAGACTGCAGACCTTTTCAAACTTTTGAACGACTGGTTTGACGTTTTTAATTCAAAATTGTCAACGGCAAATACATTGGAGTTGACTCAGGCTTATGAAAAGCAAGTTGAACTTCAACGAGACATTTTAAAAAGAATGTCTCAGCTTATGAGCACGGAAATTCTTGGGAAACCACATAGGGTCCCATTTCAAACTGGAATTCTGGTTAATAACGCATCCCTTGATGCTTTGTATATTTATTTACGCGATAAATATAAATTTGATTATGTACTGACAAGTCGACTTAACCAGGATACCATGTAGTCGAAAATTTTTTTGGATCCATGTGGACAATATGATCATCCGACTCCGCTTCAATTTAAATATAGATTAAGAAAGTATATTACAGGTATGACAAAATCAAAAAAATCTATTAACAACTAATTCATTTTAATAATAATAATTGTCAAATGTTTAGCTTTATATTTCAGCATAGTTTTGTTCGTGAATGTTGGTAGTTATGTTCTGTCTTTTGTGTTATATGTGTTTCTTTAATTATTATCATTTATTAATGAGCTTTATACTTTCATCAGCCAAGAATACATAATGGTAAAGTCGAAGATGACAACTGCGACGATTGGCTTAACATAGACGTTAGATCGGCAAATAAAGAGAATGAAGAGACTGAAGAGTTCGATGTAGACCTCACCAACAACATACCTGGAGGCAACGAGATGGATGAGTTGACGGAGGATGCCATCGACTACCTTGCGGGCTATGTAATTAAAAAACTTAGGCTGTCTAATGAGGCAGAAAGTTGGTCATTTACCTACGTGGATGAGGTGTCGCACGGCGGTTTGATAAAACCGTCTGTGCAATTTAAAAACCAGATTAAACACCTAGAAAAAATATTTTTACTTCACGTAAACGAACATTTTGATTTAACAAAAAACGTAAAAAAAAAGTTATTGTTCGCTGCACAAATGTTAACATCGAAGAGTCTGTTAAAGCTTTTTATTTTAAGATTAGAATTTATTTTAGAATTAAGAATCTTAACAAAAAAATTTGCATTAAAAATCAAAAACAAAGATTGATTGGAAACTCAAAATTATTAAAAATTAGACTATAAAAAAAAACTTCATCTCTTTATACTATTTTAAAAACCAAGGGCCAGCACAGGGTTAATCAACACACTGTACTGACATTTCATTCGCACTCACTATACAATGTGCCTTTCACTCGCACTTATTGCAAGCATAGCTAAGACAGTTCTGCTGCCGACGAGACTACCTTGTCTAGTTGTATCATGCTTTGATTCATGACGTCGAGCCTGTATTAATAATTACAAACAATTAGAAACGTCGCTAAAAAAAACAAATATTTCAGAGATTTTTTGAAAACGACTTTGTTGCACACACATGGTATTATTTTGGGGTAGTTTAGAATAAAATATATTTATTTTAAAATCACTCCGCCTTTTATATGCACATGTGGCAGTTTTGGGAAAGAAGAAGAAGCGTTTAGTTGGCACACACAGTCTGCCGCGGGGACCTTGTCTTGGCGCTGTGTATAGTGCTTCCAGATTTGGCGCAGCTCAAGCGGATCTCGAATGACCTTGGCCTCCCGAATTCACTCGCAAATGTAAAAATTCCACCGAGGCAACAAAAAAATGAATGCCGTCTCCCGCCGATGCACTTTACCAGCCTGTGGGTAGGGCGTGCGGGCTTGGATGACGGCATGTTGCAGGCACTTGGGCACTTAGGCGCCAAGATCTCGGTTGCCGGACAATGATGCGGTCGGATTTTATTTTTCTCACTTTTGATTGGATTGGCACATGTAATTTGCCAATAAAAATTTAACACAAACTCGTATGTTATATAAAGACCGACTTTTAAAAAGAAAGGTTAAACGCATGCTCACGTCGGCTTATGAACGCCGGCAGAGCTTTTCGGCAGCGACGAACACAGAGTTATCTGCGTGGGCGTCGGCGCTTAAGTGCAGCGGCAAATTAGTGCAGCGACGATAACTTATCAATACAAATTGCATGCACGACAGAAAGCTGACAGCTATTAGAAATTTTAGCCGCGTTCATTTGAATTTAAACTAACGACCGTTACACCACCCGATAATATCCCACCGTTAGACGGAATATTAGCGGCAATTAGACACGTATGTCTTTTGCATGAAAGGTTCAGAATTCTTTACCTTGCAAGTTCTCTAATATAGTATATAGAACC
>JAECXO010000081.1:0-21357 GCA_018152825.1 Scaptomyza hsui
TTCAAACCTATTAAAATCCAAAAAAAATAGTTACTTTTTACATTTTCATCGATAACTCGAGAAATATCCATAATTCGGGAAATTGAGCTATGGATTTGTGTTCCCATTTTTTCAAACCTATTAAAAAAAAAAAAAAATAGTTACTTTTACATTTTCATCGATAACTCGAGAAATATCCATAATTCGGGAAATTGAGCTATGGATTTGTGTTCCCATTTTTTCAAACCTATTAAAATTAAAAAAAAAAAAAATAGTTAATTTTACATTTCCATCGATAACTCGAGAAATATCCATAATTCGGGAAATTGAGCTATGTATTTGTGATCTCTTTTATTCAAACCTATTAAAATTAAAAAAAATAGTTAATTTTACATTTTCATCGATAACTCGAGAAATATCCATAATTCGGGAAATTGAGCTATGTATTTGTGTTCCCATTTTTTCAAACCTATTAAAATTAAAAAAAAATAGTTTATTTTACATTTTCATCGATAACTCGAGAAATATCCATAATTCGGGAAATTGAGCTATGGATTTGTGTTCCCATTTTTCAAACCTATTAAAATTAAAAAAAAAACTAGTTAATATTACATTTTCATCGATAACTCGAGAAATATGCATAATTCGGGAAATTGAGCTATGTATTTGTGTTCCCTTTTTTCAAACCTATTAAAATTAAAAAAAAATAGTTTATTTTACATTTTCATCGATAACTCGAGAAATATCCATAATTCGGGAAATTGAGCTATGTATTTGTGATCTCTTTTTTCAAACCTATTAAAATTAAAAAAAAAATAGTTAATTTTACATTTTCATCGATAACTCGAGAAATATCCATAATTCGGGGAACATAACATGATTCACATGAAATGTGCTAGTTTCAATGCCAAAATCAGGGACAGCTTAGCAGCTGATTCTGGTCTTAAGTGGTATTGCCACACCTGCAATGAGATAGAGAAGGAACAGTCAAAGTTCATGAGGCTGACCTTCAATTACTTCAAAGTTGTCCGAAATAATTTCGATACGCTTCGTGGCAGTATTAAAGAGTTGGAAGACCACATTAATACTGCTAAAACGTTAAATGACTCGCCGAAGCGCAAAAGACTTCGGGCTCTTGTCCGCTTGCAGTCCCGCTGGTGTTGCCCCCAATCCTCTTCTGCCGGCTACTGCCTCTACCCCTGCTGCCACATCCAAGCCTCCCCTAGCGGCTATTGTTAGTACCCCTACACCTGCTGCCAGCCCGTTAATGGTATTTAACTCACCGGCAATTAACCCGGTGTTACCTAAAACTAATGTTCTTCCCGTAGATCCCTGTGGTTCAAACGATAGTCAGCCTACTGATTCTACGTTAGGTTCAACTCTTAAGCCCATTAGGGTTGTACCTCAGAGTAAATTTGTTTTTGTTTCTAGGCTCGCTTCCGATAATTCTGCGGAAGATGTAAGCGCCTATATAAAAGGTAAAATTGATTCCCCGCGAATTGTTGTCGACAAATTTAAATTCAAGCTCGCCCGCGATATATCGTCCTTTAAGCTGAGTGTTCCGCCGGAACTTTTCTCAACGATTTGTTCTGAAAAGTTTTGGCCGCCACACATCATAGTGAAGGAGTATGTTAGTAGGCGAAATAATAATAATAACAATGTTAGGATCAGTAGTGCTCCGCCTGTTGCATCCACTTTAGTAGCAAAAAACTAACACAGTTGATTACCTCCCTCTTACTGGGTTATCAGAATGTAAGAGGACTTTGTAGTAAACTTAGTACTTTGTACCTTAATAGTCATTCTTTTCCCTTTCATGTCGTTGCCTTCACCGAAACGTGGATAAGACAAGACATACTTAATTCTGAAGTATTATCTAACAGATTCTGTATCTATAGAAAGGACCGCCCTCTGCGCCGTGGTGGTGGGGTGCTTATTGCTGTTGATGTGGACTTTTCCTCTGAGACAGTAATATTAAGTGGCTCTATAGATATTGAGTTTGTTGCTGTAAAGTTAAATATTAACGGTGTTGGTATTTATATTTCTTGTTCCTATATACCACCTTTATCTGACAGCTCTGTTTATAATGAACATATGTCAGCAATACTTTCCATATCTTCTATGCTTTCTGATCGTGATATTTTTGTAGTTCTTGGCGATTTTAATATTGCTGATGCTACTTGGATTTCAAGTCCGGACTCAAGCGTGTTGACCCCCATGGTGCAGACTGATTTTCTGGTTGGTTTATTTGAAATGTCGTTGGGTCAGATCAATGGCATTCCAAATTCTCTTGGTAAAATGCTTGATTTGGTATTTGTTTCGGATCCATCTACTCTATCTGTGTCAAGATCCCTTCCCATATCCACTCCCGAAGACTTATACCACCCGACGTTGGAGGTGTTGATCACTTTGCCTGCCTGTGCCTTACGCCAGTGTAGTGAACCATTAAGACGGGTACGTCAATTTCGGAAAACCGATTTTGTAAAACTTACCCGGCTCTTAGAATTGGTTGACTGGTCGCCCCTCTATGGTTCTGAGGACTTGGATACGGCAATCAGTATTTTTTATTGCACCTTAGAAAATTTATTCGATAAGTGTGTCCCTTTTGGTAGGCCAAGTAGGAAAAACAAACCTGCGTGGTTTACACGAGAGTTGACTGCCCTTAAAAATCGAAAATCTAAGCTTTATAAGAGTTTCAGAAAATCTGGCTCTTCTATTCATTACTCATCATACTTGATTGCGCGTTCCAGTTTTTCAGTCATGAATAATTCATGTTATAAAAATTACCTAAGTCGGTGCAGACTACAGTTTCAGCAAGATCCTAAGAGGTTCTATGACTTCGTTAATGCGAAGCGAAAGTCATCAACACTTCCATCTAATTTATCTTTTGAAAACAAGTCGGCCAATTCGGATCAGGCCATTGCCGATTTATTTGCCGAATTTTTTTCAAACAACATACAGTTCAATTGATAATCAGGTTGATCTGCCTTACCCGTATCAGGTTGATGCCTCTAATTGCATTTTTGAACCAAGTATCACGGAGTGTTCATTACTTCGTGATCTACAGGGTAGTAAGCCTGTATTTTCCCCGGGACCTGACGGCGTACCAAGCTGTGTGCTTAAGTACTGTGCTGATGGTCTCTTAAAGCCTTTGCATAAATTGTTGAGTTTGTCTATTAAGAAATGTTCATTTCCTAATATCTGGAAAGAATCATTTATTATTCCGCTCCATAAAAAAGGAGACAAGTCTAATGTTCAAAATTATAGGGGTATATCCAAATTGTCTGCTATACCAAAAATGTTTGAGAAATTAATAACTTCTCAATTACAACATTTTTGCAGATCTTTAATTTCACCGTGCCAGCATGGATTCATGAAACAAAGATCTACTACCACTAACCTGTTAGAATTTACTTCACTAGTTGTTAATGGTTTTCAAAATAAAATGCAAACGGATGTTATTTACACTGATTTCAGCAAGGCATTTGACTCGGTTAATCACTACCTTTTACTTCATAAACTTCAACTGTTAGGTTTTCCTAGCAATCTTATTCGGTGGATAAGGGAATATTTAACTCATAGAACACAGAGAGTCAGTTTTAATGACGCTGTCTCTAAGGTGGTTCATGTCACTTCCGGTGTTCCGCAAGGAAGTCACCTTGGACCTTTATTATTTTCACTTTTCATCAATGATCTTCCATCTGTTATTGACCAATCTCGAGTGCTGATGTATGCTGACGATGTAAAATTATGCATGTCGGGTACTGCTCTGTTGTCTGCTCAAAAACTACAAACTGATTTAGATAATTTTCAAAAGTGGTGTCGTGTTAACTTACTAAATCTTAATTGCAACAAATGTAAAGTCATGTCTTTTTATAGATGCCTTCCTTTTTCAAATATATATTTTCTTGATGAAAGCCCACTCGATCGCATTGAATGGGTTGATGACTTAGGTATCCTTTTTGATCCGAAACTTAAATTTCACAAGCATATCTCTTCAGTTGCAAATCGAGCCTCTAGTACCTTGGGGTTCATTAAGCGCTGGTCGAAAGAATTTGACGATCCCTACATAACCAAAACACTTTACACGTCTTTGGTACGTCCTGTTCTTGAATATGGATCTTGTATCTGGTATCCCAAATACAGGATTCACCAGGATAGAATAGAATCAGTGCAAAAACAATTCTTGCTCTTTGCCCTTAGGAGATTTAACTGGGATACTAACATTAACCTACCTTCCTACCACAGTAGACTTTTACTAATAAATCTTTCTTCTCTTTCTGATCGCAGAACAATGCTAGGTGTAGTATTTTTACATAAACTTATAAATGGTGAAATTGATTCCTCCGAATTAATCAGCCAAATTAGTTTTGCTGTTCCGATCAGAAGGACAAGGAATTTTCTACCCATTGCTCTTCAAGCTTGTCAATCTAACTATGCTATTCATAACCCTTTTCGGATTTTATGTTCAAACTATAACGAATTTTCCCACTTAATAAACGGTGTCACTTCTAGTAGTTCTCTTAAAAAGTTAGTCTTATGTCATTTGTCTACGTTTTCGCGATCTACGTAACCGTACGCTACGCGGTGTGCCCCTCGGTCGGTTGGGCGGGAGGTTGGTTGCTTTTTGCTTGGGTTCGCGCGTTAACAAGCCGGTGCTTGGTATCGTTGGGCCACTTGAATGTACTGTCTTTTTTTTTTTAGTACATCTACGTCCAATAATAATAATAAGCTATGTATTTGTGTTCCCTATTTTTCAAACGTATTGAAATAAAAAAAAAATAGTTAATTTTACATTTTCATCGATAACTCGAGAAATATCCATAATTCGGGAAATTGAGCTATGGATTTGTGTTCCCATTTTTTCAAACCTATTAAAATTAAAAAAAAATAGTTAATTTTACATTTTCATCGATAACTCGAGAAATATCCATAATTCGGGAAATTGAGCTATGGATTTGTGTTCAAATTTTTTCAAACCTATTAAAATAAAAAAAAAAAATAGTTAATTTTACATTTCCATCGATAACTCGAGAAATATCCATAATTCGGGAAATTGAGCTATGTATTTGTGTTCCCTATTTTTCAAACCTATTGAAATTAAAAAAAATAGTTACTTTTACATTTTCATCGATAACTCGAGAAATATCCATAATTCGGGAAATTGAGCTATGGATTTGTGTTCCCATTTTTTCAAACCTATTAAAATTAAAAAAATAGTTAATTTTACATTTTCATCGATAACTCAAGAAATATCCATAATTCGGGAAATTGAGCTATGTATTTGTGTTCCCTTTTTTTCAAACCTATTAAAATTAAAAAAAAAAATAGTTAATTTTACATTTTCATCGATAACTCGAGAAATATCCATAATTCGGGAAATTGAGCTTTGTAACTGTGTTCCTATTTTTTAAACCTATTAAAATTAAAAAAAATTAGTTAATTTTACATTTTCATCGATAACTCGAGAAATATCCATAATTCGGGAAATTGAGCTATGTATTTGTGTTCCCTATTTTTCAAACCTATTGAAATTAAAAAAAAATAGTTAATTTTACATTTACATCGATAACTCGAGAAATATCCAAAATTCGGGAAATTGAGCTATGTATTTGTGATCGCTTTTTTTCAAACCTATTAAAATCCAAAAAAAAAATAGTTAATTTTACATTTTCATCGATAACTCGAGAAATATCCATAGTTCGGGAAATTGAGCTATGGATTTGTGATCTCTTTTTTTCAAACCTATTAAAATTAAAAAAAAAAATAGTGAATGTTACATTTTCATCGATAACTCGAGAAATATCCATAATTCGGGAAATTGAGCTATGTATTTGTGATCTCTTTTTTTCAAACCTATTAAAATTAAAAAAAAAATGGTTAATTTTACATATTCATCGATAACTCGAGAAATATCCATAATTCGGGAAATTGAGCTATGTATTTGTGTTCCCTATTTTTCAAACCTATTGAAATTAAAAAAATAGTTACTTTTACATTTTCATCGATAACTCGAGAAATATCCATAATTCGGGAAATTGAGCTATGTATTTGTGTTCCCATTTTTTCAAACCTATTAAAATTAAAAAAAAATTAGTTAATTTTACATTTTCATCGATAACTCGAGAAATATCCATAATTCGGGAAATTGAGCTTTGTAACTGTGTTCCTATTTTTTTAAACCTATTAAAATTAAAAAAAATTAGTTAATTTTACATTTTCATCGATAACTCGAGAAATATCCATAATTCGGGAAATTGAGCTATGTATTTGTGTTCCCTATTTTTCAAACCTATTGAAATTAAAAAAAAATAGTTAATTTTACATTTACATCGATAACTCGAGAAATATCCAAAATTCGGGAAATTGAGCTATGTATTTGTGATCTCTTTTTTTCAAACCTATTAAAATCCAAAAAAAAATAGTTAATTTTACATTTACATCGATAACTCGAGAAATATCCATAATTCGGGAAATTGAGCTATGTATTTGTGTTCCCATTTTTTCAAACCTATTAAAATTAAAAAAAAAAAGAAGTTAATATTACATTTTCATCGATAACTCGAGAAATATCCATAATTCGGGAAATTGAGCTATGTATTTGTGTTCCCTTTTTTTCAAACCTATTAAAATTAAAAAAGAATAGTTAATGTTACATTTTCATCGATAACTCGAGAAATATCCATAATTCGGGAAATTGAGCTATGTATTTGTGATCTCTTTTTTTCAAACCTATTAATATTAAAAAAAAATAGTTAATTTTACATTTTCATCGATAACTCGAGAAATATCCATAATTCGGGAAATTGAGCTATGTATTTGTGTTCCCTATTTTTTCAAACCTATTGAAATTAAAAAAAAAAAAATAGTTAATTTCATTTTTACATCGATAACTCGAGAAATATCCATAATTCGGGAAATTGAGCTTTGTAACTGTGTTCCTATTTTTTAAACCTATTAAAATTAAAAAAAATTAGTTAATTTTACATTTTCATCGATAACTCGAGAAATATCCATAATTCGGGAAATTGAGCTATGTATTTGTGTTCCCTATTTTTCAAACCTATTGAAATTAAAAAAAATAGTTAATTTTACATTTACATCGATAACTCGAGAAATATCCAAAATTCGGGAAATTGAGCTATGTATTTGTGATCTCTTTTTTCAAACCTATTAAATTAATCAAAAAAAATAGTTAATTTTACATTTACATCGATAACTCGAGAAATATCCATAATTCGGGAAATTGAGCTATGTATTTGTGTTCCCATTTTTTCAAACCTATTAAAATTAAAAAAAAAAAAAAAGAAGTTAATATTACATTTTCATCGATAACTCGAGAAATATCCATAATTCGGGAAATTGAGCTATGTATTTGTGTTCCCTTTTTTTCAAACCTATTAAAATTAAAAAAGAATAGTTAATTTACATTTCCATTGATAACTCGAGAAATATCCATAATTCGGGAAATTGAGCTATGTATTTGTGTTCCATATTTTACAAAACTATTAAAATTAAAAAAAAAAATAGTTAATTTTATATTTACATCGATAACTCGAGAAATATAAAAAGTCGGGAAATTGAGCTAAATATTTGTGCTCCCTTTTTTTCAAACCTATTAATATTAAAAAAAAATAGTTAACTTTACATTTTCATCGATAACTCGAGAAATATCCATAATTCGGGAAATTGAGCTATGGATTTGTGTTCCCATTTTTTCAAACCTATTAAAATTTAAAAAAAAAAATAGTTAATTTTACATTTCCATTGATAACTCGAGAAATATCCATAATTCGGGAAATTGAGCTAAGTATTTGTGTTCCCATTTTTTCAAACCTATTAAAATTAAAAAAAAATAGTTTATTTTACATTTTCATCGATAACTCGAGAAATATCCATAATTCGGGAAATTGAGCTATGTATTTGTGATCTCTTTTATTCAAACCTATTAAAATTAAAAAAATAGTTAATTTTACATTTTCATCGATAACTCGAGAAATATCCATAATTCGGGAAATTGAGCTATGTATTTGTGTTCCCATTTTTTCAAACCTATTAAAATTAAAAAAAAATAGTTTATTTTACATTTTCATCGATAACTCGAGAAATATCCATAATTCGGGAAATTGAGCTATGGATTTGTGTTCCCATTTTTTCAAACCTATTAAAATTAAAAAAAAAAAAACTAGTTAATATTACATTTTCATCGATAACTCGAGAAATATGCATAATTCGGGAAATTGAGCTATGTATTTGTGTTCCCATTTTTTCAAACCTATTAAAATTAAAAAAATAGTTTATTTTACATTTTCATCGATAACTCGAGAAATATCCATAATTCGGGAAATTGAGCTATGGATTTGTGTTCCCATTTTTTCAAACCTATTAAAATTAAAAAAAAAACTAGTTAATATTACATTTTCATCGATAACTCGAGAAATATGCATAATTCGGGAAATTGAGCTATGTATTTGTGTTCCCTTTTTTTCAAACCTATTAAAATTAAAAAAAAAATAGTTTATTTTACATTTTCATCGATAACTCGAGAAATATCCATAATTCGGGAAATTGAGCTATGTATTTGTGATCTCTTTTTTCAAACCTATTAAAATTAAAAAAAAAAATAGTTAATTTTACATTTTCATCGATAACTCGAGAAATATCCATAATTCGGGGAACATAACATGATTCACATGAAATGTGCTAGTTTCAATGCCAAAATCAGGGACAGCTTAGCAGCTGATTCTGGTCTTAAGTGGTATTGCCACACCTGCAATGAGATAGAGAAGGAACAGTCAAAGTTCATGAGGCTGACCTTCAATTACTTCAAAGTTGTCCGAAATAATTTCGATACGCTTCGTGGCAGTATTAAAGAGTTGGAAGACCACATTAATACTGCTAAAACGTTAAATGACTCGCCGAAGCGCAAAAAGACTTCGGGCTCTTGTCCGCTTGCAGTCCCGCTGGTGTTGCCCCCCAATCCTCTTCTGCCGGCTACTGCCTCTACCCCTGCTGCCACATCCAAGCCTCCCCTAGCGGCTATTGTTAGTACCCCTACACCTGCTGCCAGCCCGTTAATGGTATTTAACTCACCGGCAATTAACCCGGTGTTACCTAAAACTAATGTTCTTCCCGTAGATCCCTGTGGTTCAAACGATAGTCAGCCTACTGATTCTACGTTAGGTTCAACTCTTAAGCCCATTAGGGTTGTACCTCAGAGTAAATTTGTTTTTGTTTCTAGGCTCGCTTCCGATAATTCTGCGGAAGATGTAAGCGCCTATATAAAAGGTAAAATTGATTCCCCGCGAATTGTTGTCGACAAATTTAAATTCAAGCTCGCCCGCGATATATCGTCCTTTAAGCTGAGTGTTCCGCCGGAACTTTTCTCAACGATTTGTTCTGAAAAGTTTTGGCCGCCACACATCATAGTGAAGGAGTATGTTAGTAGGCGAAATAATAATAATAACAATGTTAGGATCAGTAGTGCTCCGCCTGTTGCATCCACTTTAGTAGCAAAAAACTAACACAGTTGATTACCTCCCTCTTACTGGGTTATCAGAATGTAAGAGGACTTTGTAGTAAACTTAGTACTTTGTACCTTAATAGTCATTCTTTTCCCTTTCATGTCGTTGCCTTCACCGAAACGTGGTTAAGACAAGACATACTTAATTCTGAAGTATTATCTAACAGATTCTGTATCTATAGAAAGGACCGCCCTCTGCGCCGTGGTGGTGGGGTGCTTATTGCTGTTGATGTGGACTTTTCCTCTGAGACAGTAATATTAAGTGGCTCTATAGATATTGAGTTTGTTGCTGTAAAGTTAAATATTAACGGTGTTGGTATTTATATTTCTTGTTCCTATATACCACCTTTATCTGACAGCTCTGTTTATAATGAACATATGTCAGCAATACTTTCCATATCTTCTATGCTTTCTGATCGTGATATTTTTGTAGTTCTTGGCGATTTTAATATTGCTGATGCTACTTGGATTTCAAGTCCGGACTCAAGCGTGTTGACCCCCATGGTGCAGACTGATTTTCTGGTTGGTTTATTTGAAATGTCGTTGGGTCAGATCAATGGCATTCCAAATTCTCTTGGTAAAATGCTTGATTTGGTATTTGTTTCGGATCCATCTACTCTATCTGTGTCAAGATCCCTTCCCATATCCACTCCCGAAGACTTATACCACCCGACGTTGGAGGTGTTGATCACTTTGCCTGCCTGTGCCTTACGCCAGTGTAGTGAACCATTAAGACGGGTACGTCAATTTCGGAAAACCGATTTTGTAAAACTTACCCGGCTCTTAGAATTGGTTGACTGGTCGCCCCTCTATGGTTCTGAGGACTTGGATACGGCAATCAGTATTTTTTATTGCACCTTAGAAAATTTATTCGATAAGTGTGTCCCTTTTGGTAGGCCAAGTAGGAAAAACAAACCTGCGTGGTTTACACGAGAGTTGACTGCCCTTAAAAATCGAAAATCTAAGCTTTATAAGAGTTTCAGAAAATCTGGCTCTTCTATTCATTACTCATCATACTTGATTGCGCGTTCCAGTTTTTCAGTCATGAATAATTCATGTTATAAAAATTACCTAAGTCGGTGCAGACTACAGTTTCAGCAAGATCCTAAGAGGTTCTATGACTTCGTTAATGCGAAGCGAAAGTCATCAACACTTCCATCTAATTTATCTTTTGAAAACAAGTCGGCCAATTCGGATCAGGCCATTGCCGATTTATTTGCCGAATTTTTTCAAACAACATACAGTTCAATTGATAATCAGGTTGATCTGCCTTACCCGTATCAGGTTGATGCCTCTAATTGCATTTTTGAACCAAGTATCACGGAGTGTTCATTACTACGTGATCTACAGGGTAGTAAGCCTGTATTTTCGGCGTACCAAGCTGTGTGCTTAAGTACTGTGCTGATGGTCTCTTAAAGCCTTTGCATAAATTGTTGAGTTTGTCTATTAAGAAATGTTCATTTCCTAATATCTGGAAAGAATCATTTATTATTCCGCTCCATAAAAAAGGAGACAAGTCTAATGTTCAAAATTATAGGGGTATATCCAAATTGTCTGCTATACCAAAAATGTTTGAGAAATTAATAACTTCTCAATTACAACATTTTTGCAGATCTTTAATTTCACCGTGCCAGCATGGATTCATGAAACAAAGATCTACTACCACTAACCTGTTAGAATTTACTTCACTAGTTGTTAATGGTTTTCAAAATAAAATGCAAACGGATGTTATTTACACTGATTTCAGCAAGGCATTTGACTCGGTTAATCACTACCTTTTACTTCATAAACTTCAACTGTTAGGTTTTCCTAGCAATCTTATTCGGTGGATAAGGGAATATTTAACTCATAGAACACAGAGAGTCAGTTTTAATGACGCTGTCTCTAAGGTGGTTCATGTCACTTCCGGTGTTCCGCAAGGAAGTCACCTTGGACCTTTATTATTTACACTTTTCATCAATGATCTTCCATCTGTTATTGACCAATCTCGAGTGCTGATGTATGCTGACGATGTAAAATTATGCATGTCGGGTACTGCTCTGTTGTCTGCTCAAAAACTACAAACTGATTTAGATAATTTTCAAAAGTGGTGTCGTGTTAACTTACTAAATCTTAATTGCAACAAATGTAAAGTCATGTCTTTTTATAGATGCCTTCCTTTTTCAAATATATATTTTCTTGATGGAAGCCCACTCGATCGCATTGAATGGGTTGATGACTTAGGTATCCTTTTTGATCCGAAACTTAAATTTCACAAGCATATCTCTTCAGTTGCAAATCGAGCCTCTAGTACCTTGGGGTTCATTAAGCGCTGGTCGAAAGAATTTGACGATCCCTACATAACCAAAACACTTTACACGTCTTTGGTACGTCCTGTTCTTGAATATGGATCTTGTATCTGGTATCCCAAATACAGGATTCACCAGGATAGAATAGAATCAGTGCAAAAACAATTCTTGCTCTTTGCCCTTAGGAGATTTAACTGGGATACTAACATTAACCTACCTTCCTACCACAGTAGACTTTTACTAATAAATCTTTCTTCTCTTTCTGATCGCAGAACAATGCTAGGTGTAGTATTTTTACATAAACTTATAAATGGTGAAATTGATTCCTCCGAATTAATCAGCCAAATTAGTTTTGCTGTTCCGATCAGAAGGACAAGGAATTTTCTACCCATTGCTCTTCAAGCTTGTCAATCTAACTATGCTATTCATAACCCTTTTCGGATTTTATGTTCAAACTATAACGAATTTTCCCACTTAATAAACGGTGTCACTTCTAGTAGTTCTCTTAAAAGTTAGTCTTATGTCATTTGTCTACGTTTTCGCGATCTACGTAACCGTACGCTACGCGGTGTGCCCCTCGGTCGGTTGGGCGGGAGGTTGGTTGCTTTTTGCTTGGGTTCGCGCGTTAACAAGCCGGTGCTTGGTATCGTTGGGCCACTTGAATGTACTGTCTTTTTTTTTTAGTACATCTACGTCCAATAATAATAATAAGCTATGTATTTGTGTTCCCTATTTTTCAAACGTATTGAAATTAAAAAAAAAATAGTTAATTTTACATTTTCATCGATAACTCGAGAAATATCCATAATTCGGGAAATTGAGCTATGGATTTGTGTTCCCATTTTTTCAAACCTATTAAAATTAAAAAAAAATAGTTAATTTTACATTTTCATCGATAACTCGAGAAATATCCATAATTCGGGAAATTGAGCTATGGATTTGTGTTCAAATTTTTTCAAACCTATTAAAATAAAAAAAAAAAAAATAGTTAATTTTACATTTCCATCGATAACTCGAGAAATATCCATAATTCGGGAAATTGAGCTATGTATTTGTGTTCCCTATTTTTCAAACCTATTGAAATTAAAAAAAAAATAGTTACTTTTACATTTTCATCGATAACTCGAGAAATATCCATAATTCGGGAAATTGAGCTATGGATTTGTGTTCCCATTTTTTCAAACCTATTAAAATTAAAAAAAAAATAGTTAATTTTACATTTTCATCGATAACTCAAGAAATATCCATAATTCGGGAAATTGAGCTATGTATTTGTGTTCCCTTTTTTTCAAACCTATTAAAATTAAAAAAAAAATAGTTAATTTTACATTTTTATCGATAACTCGAGAAATATCCATAATTCGGGAAATTGAGCTTTGTAACTGTGTTCCTATTTTTTAAACCTATTAAAATTAAAAAAAAATTAGTTAATTTTACATTTTCATCGATAACTCGAGAAATATCCATAATTCGGGAAATTGAGCTATGTATTTGTGTTCCCTTTTTTCAAACCTATTGAAATTAAAAAAAAATAGTTAATTTTACATTTACATCGATAACTCGAGAAATATCCAAAATTCGGGAAATTGAGCTATGTATTTGTGCTCTCTTTTTTTCAAACCTATTAAAATTAAAAAAAAAATAGTTAATTTTACATTTTCATCGATAACTCGAGAAATATCCATAATTCGGGAAATTGAGCTATATATTTGACTTCCTTTTTTTCAAACCTATTGAAATTAAAAAATAAATAGTTATTTTTACATTTTCATCGATAACTCGCGATATATCCATAATTCGGGAAATTGAGCTATGTATTTGTGTTTCCATTTTTTCAAACCTATTAAAATTAAAAAAAAATAGTTAATTTTACATTTTCATCGATAACTCGAGAAATATCCATAATTCGGGAAATTGAGCTATGGATTTGTGATCTCTTTTTTTCAAACCTATTAAAATTAAAAAAAAAAAATAGTGAATGTTACATTTTCATCGATAACTCGAGAAATATCCATAATTCGGGAAATTGAGCTATGTATTTGTGATCTCTTTTTTTCAAACCTATTAAAATTAAGAAAAAAAATGGTTAATTTTACATATTCATCGATAACTCGAGAAATATCCATAATTCGGGAAATTGAGCTATGTATTTGTGTTCCCTATTTTTCAAACCTATTGAAATTAAAAAAAAAAATAGTTACTTTTACATTTTCATCGATAACTCGAGAAATATCCATAATTCGGGAAATTGAGCTATGTATTTGTGTTCCCTATTTTTCAAACCTATAAAACCCAAAAAAATTAGTTAATTTTACATTTTCATCGATAACTCGAGAAATATCCATAATTCGGGAAATTGAGCTATGTATTTGTGTTCCCTATTTTTCAAACCTATTAAAATAAAAAAAATAGTTAATTTTACATTTACATCGATAACTCGAGAAATATCCAAAATTCGGGAAATTGAGCTATGTATTTGTGATCTCTTTTTTCAAACCTATTAAAATCCCCAAAAAAATAGTTAATTTTACATTTTCATCGATAACTCGAGAAATATCCATAATTCGGGAAATTGAGCTATGTATTTGTGTTCCCATTTTTTCAAACCTATTAAAATTAAAAAAAAATAGTTAATATTACATTTTCATCGATAACTCGAGAAATATCCATAATTCGGGAAATTGAGCTATGGATTTGTGTTCCCATTTTTTCAAACCTATTAAAATTAAAAAAGAATAGTTAATGTTACATTTTCATCGATAACTCGAGAAATATCCATAATTCGGGAAATTGAGCTATGTATTTGTGATCTCTTTTTTTCAAACCTATTAATATTAAAAAAAAAATAGTTAATTTTACATTTTCATCGATAACTCGAGAAATATCCATAATTCGGGAAATTGAGCTATGTATTTGTGTTCCCTTTTTTTCAAACCTATTAAAATTAAAAAAAAAAATAGTTAATTTTATATTTACATCGATAACTCGAGAAATATCCATAATTCGGGAAATTGAGCTTTGTATTTGTGTTCCTATTTTTTCAAACCTATTAAAATTTAAAAAAAATAGTTAATTTTACATTTTCATCGATAACTCGAGAAATATCCATAATTCGGGAAATTGAGCTATGTATTTGTGTTCCCTATTTTTCAAACCTATTGAAATTAAAAAAAATAGTTAATTTTACATTTACATCGATAACTCGAGAAATATCCATAATTCGGGAAATTGAGCTATGTATTTGTGTCTCCTTTTTTCAAACCTATTAAAATTAAAAAAAAATAGTTAATTTTACATTTTCATCGATAACTCGAGAAATATCCATAATTCGGGAAATTGAGCTATGTATTTGTGTTCCCATTTTTTCAAACCTATTAAAATTAAAAAAAAAGTAGTTAATTTTACATTTTCATCGATAACTCGAGAAATATCCATAATTCGGGAAATTGAGCTATGTATTTGTGTTCCCTTTTTTCAAACCTATTGAAATTAAAAAAAATAGTTAATTTTACATTTTCATCGATAACTCGAGAAATATCCATAATTCGGGAAATTGAGCTATGTATTTGTGATCCCTTTTTTTACAAACCTATTAAAATTAAAAAAAAAAATAGTTAATTTTATATTTTCATCGATAGCTCGAGAAATATCCAAAATTCGGGAAATTGAGCTATATATTTGTGTTCCCTTTTTTCAAACCTATTGAAATTAAAAAAAAAATAGTTAATTTTACATTTTCATCGATAACTCGAGAAATATCCATAATTCGGGAAATTGAGCTATGGATTTGTGTTCCCATTTTTTCAAACCTATTAAAATTATAAAAAAAAAATAGTTAATTTTACATTTTCATTGATAACTCGAGAAATATCCATAATTCGGGAAATTGAGCTAAGTATTTGTGTTCCCTTTTTTTCAAACCTATTAAAATTAAAAAAAAATAGTTAATTTTACATTTTCATCGATAACTCGAGAAATATCCATAATTCGGGAAATTGAGCTATGTATTTGTGATCTCTTTTTTCAAACCTATTAAAATTAAAAAAAAATAGTTAATTTTACATATTCATCGATAACTCGAGAAATATCCATAATTCGGGAAATTGAGCTATGTATTTGTGTTCCCTATTTTTCAAACCTATTGAAATTAAAAATAAAATAGTTACTTTTACATTTTCATCGATAACTCGAGAAATATCCATAATTCGGGAAATTGAGCTATGGATTTGTGTTCCCATTTTTCAAACCTATTAAAATTAAAAAAAAATAGTTAATTTTACATTTTCATCGATAACTCGAGAAATATCCATAATTCGGGAAATTGAGTTATGGATTTGTGTTCCCTTTTTTCAAACCTATTAAAATTAAAAAAAAAATAGTTAATTTTACATTTTCATCGATAACTCGAGAAATATCCATAATTCGGGAAATTGAGCTATGTATTTGTGTTCCCTTTTTTCAAACCTATTAAAATTAAAAAAAAAAAATAGTTAATTTTACATTTTCATCGATAACTCGAGAAATATCCATAATTCGGGAAATTGAGCTATGTATTTGTGTTCCCTATTTTTCAAACCTATTGAAATTAAAAAAAAAATAGTTAATTTTACATTTTCATCGATAACTCGAGAAATATCCATAATTCGGGAAATTGAGCTATGTATTTGTGTTCCTTTTTTTCAAACCTATTAAAATTAAAAAAAAATAGTTAATTTTACATTTCCATCGATAACTCGAGAAATATCCATAATTCGGGAAATTGAGCTATGTATTTGTGTTCCCTATTTTTTAAACCTATTAAAATTAAAAAAAAAAATAGTTAATTTTACATTTTCATCGATAACTCGAGAAATATCCATAATTCGGGAAATTGAGCTATGTATTTGTGATCTCTTTTTTTCAAACCTATTAAAATTAAAAAAAAAATAGTTAATTTTACATTTTCATCGATAACTCGAGAAATATCCATAATTCGGGAAATTGAGCTATGTATTTGTGTTCCCATTTTTTTCAAACCTATTGAAATTAAAAAAAAAATAGTTAATTTTACATTTTCATCGATAACTCGAGAAATATCCATAATTCGGGAAATTGAGCTATGTATTTGTGTTCCCTTTTTTCAAACCTATTAAAATTAAAAAAAAATAGTTAATTTTACATTTTCATCGATAACTCGAGAAATATCCATAATTCGGGAAATTGAGCTATGTATTTGTGTTCCCTATTTTTTAAACCTATTAAAATTAAAAAAAAAATAGTTAATTTTACATTTTCATCGATAACTCGAGAAATATCCATAATTCGGGAAATTGAGCTATGTATTTGTGTTCCCTTTTTTTCAAACCTATTAAAATTAAAAAAAATAGTTAATTTTACATTTTCATCGATAACTCGAGAAATATCCATAATTCGGGAAATTGAGCTATGTATTTGTGTTCCCTTTTTTTCAAACCTATTAAAATTACAAAAAAAATAGTTAATTTTACATTTTCATCGATAACTCGAGAAATATCCATAATTCGGGAAATTGAGCTATGTATTTGTGTTCCCTTTTTTTCAAACCTATTAAAATTAAAAAAAAAATAGTTTATTTTACATTTTCATCGATAACTCGAGGAATATCCATAATTCGGGAAATTGAGCTATGTATTTGTGTTCCCTATTTTTCAAACCTATTAAAATTAAAAAAAAATGGTTAATTTTACATTTTCATCGATAACTCGAGAAATATCCATAATTCGGGAAATTGAGCTATGTATTTGTGTTCCCTATTTTTCAAACCTATTAAAATAAAAAAAAAATAGTTAATTTTACATTTTCATCGATAATTCGAGAAATATCCATAATTCGGGAAATTGAGCTATGTATTTGTGTTCCCATATTTTTCAAACCTATTAAAAATAAAAAAAATAGTTTCTTTTACATTTTTATCGATAACTCGAGAAATATCCATAATTCGGGAAATTGAGCTATGGATTTGTGTTCCCATTTTTTCAAACCTATTAAAATAAAAAAAATAGTTACTTTTACATTTTCATCGATAACTCGAGAAATATGCATAATTCGGGAAATTGAGCTACGTATTTGTGTTCCCTTTTTCAAACCTATTAAAAATTAAAAAAAAAATAGTTACTTTTACATTTTCATCGATAACTCGAGAAATATCCATAATTCGGGAAATTGAGCTATGTATTTGTGTTCCCTATTTTTTCAAACCTATTAAAATTAAAAAAAAATAGTTAATTTTACATTTTCATCGATAACTCGAGAAATATCCATAATTCGGGAAATTGAGCTAAAGATTTGTGCTCCCCTTTTTTCAAACCTATTAAAATTAAAAAAAAATAGTTAATTTTACATTTTCATCGATAACTCGAGAAATATCCATAATTCGGGAAATTGAGCTATGGATTTGTGTTCCCTACTTTTTCAAACCTATTAAAATAAAAAAAAATATTTAATTTTACATTTTCATCGATAACTCGAGAAATATCCATAATTCGGGAAATTTAGCTATGGATTTGTGTTTCCATTTTTTCAAACCTATTAAAATTAAAAAAAATAAATAGTTAATTTTACATTTCCATCGATAACTCGAGAAATATCCATAATTCGGGGAAATTGAGCTATGTATTTGTGATCCTCTTTTTCAAACGTATTAAAATTAAAAAAAAAATAGTGAATTTTACATTTTCATCGATAACTCGAAATAGCCATAATTCGGGAAATTGAGCTATGTATTTGTGTTCCCCATTTTTTCAAACCTATTAAAAAATCCAAAAAAAAAAAAAAAATAGTTAATTTTACAATTTCATCGATAACTCGAGAAATATCCATAATTCGGGAAATTGAGCTATGTATTTGTGTTCCCATTCTCAAACCTATTAAAATATCCAAAAAAAAGAAAAATAGTTAATTTTAAATTTTCATCGATCACTCGAGAAATATCCATAATTCGGGAAATTGAGCTCTTTATTTGTGTTCCTCTTTTTCAAACCTATTAAAATTAAAAAAAAATAGTTACTTTTACATTTTCATCGATAACTCGAGAAATATCCATAATTCGGGAAATTAAGCTATGTATTTGTGTTCCCTATTTTTCAAACCTATTGAAATTAAAAAAAAATAGTTAATTTTACATTTACATCGATAACTCGAGAAATATCCCGAATTCTTGAAGTGAGCTATGTATTTGTGATCTCTTTTTTTTCAAACCGATTAAAATCTAAAAAATAAAATAGTTAATTTTATATTTACATCGATAAATAGAAAATATATCCATAATTCGGAAATTGAGCTATGTATTTGTGTTCATATTTTTTCCCAAAATTCAAAAAAATAGTTAATTTTACATTTACATCGATAACTCCCGATCTATCCATAATTCAGGAAATTTAGCTATGTATTTGTGTTCCCTATTTTCAAACCTATTAAAATTCAAAAAAATAGTTTATTTTACATTTTCATCGATAACTCGAGAAATATCCATAATTCGGGAAATTGAGCTATGTATTTGTGTTCCCATTTTTCAAACGTATTAAAAATTAAAAAAAAAATAGTTAATTTTAAATTTTCATCAGTATAACTTTCTAAATATCCATAATTCGGGGAAATTTAGCTATGGATTTGTGTTCCCGATTTTTCAAACCCGTCAAAATTCAAAAAAAAACTAGTTAATTTTACATTTTCATCGCACTCGGAAATATCAAAATTCGGGAAATTGAGCTATGGATTTGTGTTCCCGGTTTTTCAAACCTATTAAAATTAAAAAAAAAAATAGTTAGTTTACATTTCCATCGATAACTCGGGAAATATCCATAATTCGGGAAATTGAGCTGAATATTTGTGCTCCACTTTTTTCAAACCTATTAAAATTCCAAAAAAATAGTTAATTTTACATTTTCATTGATAACTCGAGAAATATCCATAGTTCGGGAAATTGAGCTAAGTATTTGTGTTCCCTATTTTTCATACCTATTAAAATTCAAAAAAAAAATAGTTTATTTTACATTTTCATCTAATAACTCGAGAAATATCCATAATTCAGGAAATTGAGCTACCAATTTGTGATCTCTTTTTTCAAACCTATTAAATTAAAAAAATAGTTAATTTTACATATTCATCGATAACTCGAGAAATATCCATAATTCGGGAAATTGAGCTATGTATTTGTGTTCCCTATTTTCAAACCTATTGAAATTAAATAAAATAGTTACTTTTACATTTTCATCGTATCGAGAAATAATATAATTCGGGAGAATTGAGCTATGGATTTGTGTTCCCTTTTTTCAAACCTATTAAAATTCAAAAAAAAAATAGTTAATTTTACATTTTCATCGATAACTCGAGAAATATCCATAATTCGGGAAATTGAGTTATGGATTTGTGATCTCTTTTTTCAAACCTATTAAAAATTCCAAAAAAAAAAATAGTGAATGTTACATTTTCGGCATCGATAACTCGAGAAATATCCATAATTCGGGGGAAATTGAGCCTTGTATTTGTGATCTCTTTTTTCAAACCTATTAAATTCAAAAAAATGGTTAATTTTACATATTCATCGATAACTCGAGAAATATCCATAATTCAGGAAATTGAGCTATGTATTTGTGTGTTCCCTATTTTTCAAACCTATTGAAATCTAAAAAAATAGTTACTTTTACATTTTCATCGATAACTCGAGAAATATCCATAATTCGAGGAAATTGAGCTATGTTGTGTTCCCTATTTTTCAAACCTATTGAAATTAAAAAAAAAAAATAGTTAATTTTACATTTACATCGATAACTCGAGAAATATCCATAATTCGGGAAATTTAGCTATGTATTTGTGTTCCCTATTTTTCAAACTAAAATTCAAAAAAATAGTTAATTTTTACATTTTCATCGATAACTCCGGAAATATCCATAATTCGGGAAATTGAGCTATGTATTTGCAGTCTCTTTTTCAAGCCTATTAAATTAAAAAAAAATAGTTAATTTTACTTATTCATCATTAACTCAAGAAATATCCATAATTCGGGGTGAGCTATGTATTTGTGTTCCCATTTTTCAAACCTATTGAGAATTCCAAAAAAATAGTTACTTTTACATTTTCATCGAGTAATAGAGAAATATCCATAATTCGGGAAATTGAGCTATGTATTTGTGTTCCCATTTTCAAACCTATTAAAATCTAAAAAAATAGTTAATATTACATTTTCATCGATAACTCTCGAGAAATATAATATCCATAATTCGGGAAATTGAGCTATCTTTTTAAACCTATTAAAATTAAAAAAAAAAAAAAATAATGTTACACATTTTCATCGATAACTCGAGAAATATCCATAATTCGGGAAATTGAGCTATGTATTTGAGATCTCTTTTTTCCAAACCTATTAAAACTAAAAAAACAATAGTTAATTTTACATTTTCATCGATAACTCGAGAAATATACATAATTCTAAGGAGACGACTATATTGTGTTCCCGATTTTTCAAACCTATTAAACTCTAAAAAAAATAGTTAATTTTACATTTTTATCGATAACTCGAGAAATATCCATAATTCGGGGGAATTGAGCTATGTA
>JAECXO010000084.1:0-10000 GCA_018152825.1 Scaptomyza hsui
AAAAACGTTGCTGTCGGACGCAACCGACTGCGGAATACTTTGATACCAGTAAAACAACGGTTGATTAGGGGGGAATGCAGGGGCGAAGGGAGTGTCCCATGTGGTAAACATCGCCAGCTATCATGTTACCAAATTTGGTGACTTTAGCTCAAAAACTGTGGAAGATAACTTAACTCCCAAATTTAAAAGGTTGGCGGCAGAGGTAGGCGTGGCATCCAAATTTTTGAATCAAATGTTTTTAGCTGTCACTATCTATCTGCCTACCAAGTTTGGTGGCTCTAGCTCAAAAACTGTTAAAGATATAGCCGATTCCGATTTTATAAGGCGGGTGGCTTAGGTGGGCGTGGCATTCAAAATTTTGATGCAGGTCTTTGGTAGATGCTGCCTTCTATCTTTCTACCCAATTTACGGGCTCTAGCTTAAAAACTATAAGAGATATCGAAATTTCCGATTTTAAATGGTGGGCGGCAGAGGTGGGCGTGGCATCCTAATTTTTGATGCAGATCTTTTGTAGATGTCACCATATATCTTCCTACCAAATTCGGTGACACTAGCTCGAAAAATGTGAAAACTATAGGCGTTTCCAATTTCAAGTAGAAGGGGGATGGGGGCGGAATCAGGGGGCGTGGCATCCAAAATTTTGATGCATTTTTTGGGAACGTCAATATCTATCTTCACACAAAATTTGGTGGCTCTAGCCCAAAAAATGTGAAAACTATAGGCGTTTACAATTTCTTGGTGAAGGGGGGATGGGGGCGGAATCAGGGGACGTGGCACCCAAGTTTTGATGGGGAACGCCAGTACCTATCTTGACACAAAATTTGGGCTCTTGCCCAAAATATGTGAAAACTATAGGCGTTTCCAATTTCAAGTAGAAGGGGGATGGGGGCGGAATAAGGGGGCATGGCATCCAAATTTTGATGCATTTTTTTGGGGAACGTCAATATCTATCTTGACACAAAATTTGGTGGCTCTAGCCCAAAAAATGTGAAAACTATGGGCGTTTCCAATTTCAGGGAGAAGGGGGGATGGGGGCGGGACCAGGGAGCGTGGCATCCAAAATTTTGATGCGTTTTTTGGGGAACGTAAATATCTATCTTGACACAAAATTTGGTGGCTCTAGCCCAAAAAATGTGAAAACTATGGGCGTTTCCAATTTCACGGAGAAAGGGGTGATGGGGGCGGAATCAGGGCGCATGGCATCCAAATTTTGATGCATTTTTTTGGGAAACGTCAATATCTATCTTGACACAAAATTTGGTGGCTCTAGCCCAAAAAATGTGAAAACTATGCGCGTTTCCAATTTCATGGAGAAGGGGGGATGGGGGCGGAATCTGGGGGCATGGCATCCAAATTTTGATGCATGTTTTTGGGGAACGTTAATATCAATCTTCACACAAAATTTGGTGGCTCTAGCCCAAAAAATGTGAAAACTATGGGCGTTTCCAATTTCACGGAGAAGGGGGGGATGGGGGCGGAATCAGGGCGCATGGCATCCAAATTTTGATGCATTTTTTTGGGAAACGTCAATATCTATCTTGACACAAAATTTGGTGGCTTTAGCCCAAAAAATGTGAAAACTATGGTCGTTTCCAATTTCAGGGAGAAGGGGGGATGGGGGCGGAATCTGGGGGCATGGCATCCAAATTTTGATGCATGTTTTTGGGGAACGTCAATATCTATCTTGACACAAAATTTGGTGGCTCTTGCCCAAAAATGTGAAAACTATAGGCGTTTCCAATTTCAGTGAGAAGGGGGGATGGGGCGGAATCAGGGGGCGTGGCATCCAAAATTTTGATGCATTTTTTGGGGAACGTAAATATCTATCTTGACACAAAATTTGGTGGCTCTAGCCCAAAATATGTGAAAACTATGGGCGTTTCCAATTTCAAGGAGCAGTGATGAGGGGGGCGGAAGGAGTGGGCGTGGCATCCAAAATTTTGATGCAGTTTTTTCAGGGACATGATTAGCTATCTGCGAGCAAAATTTGGCAACTCTAGCTGTAAGAATCTGACAAATATTAAGTTTTATCGGTTTTCTGTTATCGAATTTATCGATTTCCCAGCCTCCTAGTAGGCGTGGCACCCCAATCTTGACACTTTATCTGTCTCGCCTATAGACAAATATATTTGCAAAGTTTCAAGTCTCTAGCTTTACGGGTGTCGAAAAAAGTTGCGTTCATGCGGACAGACGGACAGACGGGACAGACAGACAGACGGACAGACGGACAGACACCATGACGGACATTGCACAAAACCAATATACTATGAGACCTTCGGTATCAAAGTATAAAAACAAAACAAAACAACAAAACAAAAACAACAAAAAAAACGTAAGGACATAAAAAAAACAAAACAAAACAACAAAACAACAAAAACAAAAAATAAAAAAAACGTAAGGACATGGAAAAAAATATCAAACAAAACACTGCGTTATGATATCGATCTCGGACCCCCCTTTCTGTACAACCGTTGTACTAGTGGTTCTTTAGGCCAAAAAAAGGGGAGGGGCTCCTTCTCGACGGAGTCTTCCAGAGTCCCTGCTCGGGCGCCATCTGTAAGGACGTTTCTTGGCCGAGTTCGGCGTCTCAGTCGCGTCCGGGGTCTTTTAGAGATTATTTGTAAAATGCTGGGACCCTGGAGTGAGCCGCACCGAGATCGAATACCTAAAAACGCAGACACGTGGGGGTCAGCGGGCAGTACGGGCGCCCGGGTCGGTACTTTCAGAGTGGGCTAAGGGAAGAGGCCGAGAGTCCAGGGTGATAACCCGGAAGACTCCCCAACCCCCCTCCTCGGACCACCCTTCGGTACCGACCAGGCGTAAGAACCCCAGGCTTCGGGGTACGAAGGGGCGAGGACCAAGCATTCATCCGGCTCGACGAGGGTAAAAGCCCGGATGCCTTGCCAACCGACTACCTGATCCCGCCCACCCCGTTCCTACTCACCGGCCGCGTCATCCGACGCGTGTGGGTGACCCAGGTGGAGTTCGAGTCGCACAGAGTAAAACTCGGAATGCGTCCTCGAACCTCGCTACCCAGGCCGGCCACACTGCAACGCGCGGGTATAACCCGTTTGTCGCTACACACGGATCGGACCAAGAGGCAGGCTTCGCAGAATCAGGAGTTAGACTCGGGAGATTCGCTATCCTACCCCTGAGCCCGACCCATGTGGGCCATATGGCAAGGTATCCGAAGCCAGCTCACCGGCCGCGTCATCCGACGCGTGTGGGTGACCCAGGTGGGGTCCGTGCTGCACAGAGTAAGACTCGAAGTGCATCCTCGAACCTCGCTACCCAGGCCGGCCACAGCTGCAACGCGCGGGTATAACCCGTTTGTCGCTACACACGGATCGGACCAAGAGGCAGGCTTCGCAGAATCTAGAGTTAGACTCGGGAGATTTGATATCCTACCCCTCAGCCCGACCCATGTGGGCCGTATGGTGAGGCTACCGACTGGTCAGACCAAGAGGCAGACATCGCTGAACTTAGAGTAAAACTCGGAAGGTTCGCTAGTCCGCCCCACAATCCAACCCATGTGGGGCTACCCGACTACTCGCTAAAAAGGGGAGGAGAGAACAGATATACTACAAATAAAAACACAAAACACAAATAAATTCTAACATTTTATTACCATTAGTTTAGGTAGGTTTGCGTGTTCATGGCCCTAGGCCAACTTACCCCAGTATGGGTGGGTGTGTGTGTGTGTGTAGGACTGTGTATGTGTAGGTGTGTGTGTGTGTGCGTGGCTGCCCGGCGTATGTGTGTGTGTGTGTGCGTGGCTGACTAAAGGGCGTGTGTGTGTGTGTGTGTGTGTGTGTGTGGCTCGCTGTCCCGGCACCGTCACTTTGCACTTGCACTGTTTCCGTTGTCCGTCGTTGTTGTTGTTGTTAAGGGGGCGCTCCGCTGTACGTTGCTATTGTTGTCCGTACTTTGCTATTGTTGTTGTTGTTGTTCGTTGTTCCTTGTTGTTGTAACGGGCGCTCCGCTGTACGTTGCTATTGTTGTTGTTGTTGTTGCCGTTTGTAAGGGGGCGCTCCGCTGTACGTTGCTATTGTTGTTGTTGTTGTTGCCGTTTGTAAGGGGCGCTCCGCTGTACGTTGCTATTGTTGTTGTTGTTGTTGCCGTTGGTAAGGGGGCGCTCCGCTGTACGTTGCTATTGTTGTTGTTGTTGTTGCCGTTTCTAAGGGGCGCTCCGCTGTACGTTGCTATTGTTGTTGTTGGCGTTGGTAAGGGGGCGCTCCGCTGTACGTTGCTATTGTTGTTGTTCTCGATCACTGTCTTGTTTTTGACTCCTCAGTTTTCGACTCACTTACTTGGCACGTAGATCTCGACTCCCCGTGCCAAAATATATCGCTCATGCCGGCTGGCATTTTTATCGAAAGCCGCCTGTATATCGATTGCACTCAAAGCATTTTTGCGCTCGTGGTCTCTCTTTTGCGTTTGCGCATCAATCAGCTTTTGTTTTCGTTGTGCCGGACGGCGCCCGTCGCTGATAGCGACGAGCTTCTGTGCAGTCTGCTCTTACAATTGCAGTTCTATAATGCACCGTAAAAACACACATTGATCAAGTAAATCTTAAACTATAGAGAAAATATTTTAAGATCTAAATAAAATTTGATTTATGTGTGCAGATAAATCCAAAATGTTAATGGCAAACTAATGGAAAATATATATTATGTGTGTTTGTTTAAGTTTCTGTATCCTGTCCAAACCAAAACTTGATTAAACCATATATATTTTAAGCTGCCAAAGATCCGGTTGTTCCGCACACTCATCGAATTTTATGGCGAACCATAATCAATGTAAAAACAAGTAAAAACGCTGCAGTCGGACGCAACCCACTGCGGAATACTTTGATACCAGTAAATCCAAAATTTTTATGCAGATCTTTGGTAGATGTTGCCTTCTATCTTTCTACCCAATTTACGGGCTCTAGCTTAAAAACTATAAGAGAAATCGAAATTTCCGATTTTAAATGGTGGGCGGCAGAGGTGGGCGTGGCATTTTAATTTTTGATGCAGACCTTTTGTAGATGTCACCATATATCTTCCTACCAAATTTGGTGACTCTAGCTCGAAAAATGTGAAAGAAGAAGGGGGGATGGGGGTGGAATCAGGGGGCGTGGCATCCACAATGTTGATTCATTTTTTTGGGGAACGTCAATATCTATCTTCACACAAAATTTGGAAGGAGTAGCCGTGGCATCCAAAATTTTGATGCAGTTTTTTCAGGGACATGACTAGCTATCTGCGTGCAAAATTTGGTAACTCTAGCTGTAAGAATGTGAGAAATATTTGGTTTTATCGGTTTTCAGTTATCAAATTTATCGATTTCCCAGCCTCCTAGTAGGCGTGGCAACCCAATCTTGACACTTTATCTGACTAGCCCATAGACAAACTAATTGCAAAGTTTCAAGTCTCCAGCTCTACGGGTGAAACCGCTTGATTCAAATTTAGCTTTTAGCTTCTATGATTTCATCGCCATTGGTTTTGTCACCTTTATGAAAACATTATAAAAAGTTGATGGTTCATGTCATCTTTCATATTGTGGCAAGCGCTAAAAACTGAGAAGGAAGCGGCTTAAGCACTTGCACAACTTAAATCTGACAATGATAACTTGGGCTGATTTTCTTGGCCAGGCCAAGACAACAAAAGCGAAAGTCACAACGATGTTCTTGCATTTGGATTTGTATTTGTGTGTGTGTGTATATCACTCAAATGTGCAAATTAGCTTCTGAAATTTAATCGTGAACTTTGGGCACAAGTTCTTGTATTTAGGTTAATGAATAGACAAACTTTCGACAACCTCAATGTGCAAAGTTTTCCAAGTTTTCTCAACAGTATTCCCAAGCATAACCAGCATCTAAAGATGGTCACGTGTACAATTTATTTGAAACTTTAGTATTTGCATTTTCATGACAAAACAAAAATATTGTTTGTACGGCTTTAAGTTGACATTATGCTTATTGTATTATATCAAGTCGTGTGTCACGAAAATAGAAATCACGAAAAACGCGATCAACTCTTAAGATTTAAGGGCTGACATTTTTAAACTGTCGCCGCAAAGGTAAATGCAACGGAAAACGGATACTAAAACTGTTACATATGTGCTATATGTAAAATAAGACAGAAGCGATCACTGTGAGTGCTAGTTACAGACTGGTTTATTATTGAGAGTCATATGCATTGTTAGACAGTTTTTGGGGTTGCCAGATAGTTAGATTTGTACAATGTCATGGTATAATGAATACGAGGTTGTTGAATACAGTTTGCTTATACATAACACATCTCCCCCTTTAATTAGGAACGATGCGATATTTTTGGTTTTCTAAAATCCTTTGACTTAAAACGATCGACTTCTTGGCGAACCCGTGTGCTTTGACGTACTGGTATGCCGGAAGACCGTCGTGTTGATTGTATCTGCATTGGTTCTCGTGTAGGCGCTGCTGATCTTTCAGAAGGAACCGTAACATCGACAGGATCAGGATGCTGAACATTTGGTGAAGCTGACGGTTGATCAACAACATGTTGTGGTGCTTGGCTGAAAATTGTCTGATCTGGTATCCATGAAAACGCTTGAGGAGTCTCAATTGAGTTGTTTCCTGACAACTTCGGTTTTAGCTGGTTGAAATGGCGTTTGATGTAACCATTTGTGGTAGTACGGACGACGTAAAGCATTTTTCCAAGCGGACGGTCGATTATCCCTTCAATCCACTTTTCTCCCCTTGAGAAATTTCGAGCGTAGACCGTTTGATTTGGAACATATTTAGTCATTGGCTGCTCAGATTTTATCGGTTGCTCGAAGAGTTGAGTTAATATGGTGCGGACTGGTCTACCGTGAATTAACTCTGCAGGAGTTTTGCCTTGGGCATTTGGAGTAAACCTGTAGGAAGCAAGATATTTAGTTACTGCTGCTCGAACTGGTAAACCGTCTTCAATGTTCTTCTTGACTGAGAACTTGAACGTTTGTACAAAACGCTCTGCTAGTCCGTTCGATGCAGGGTGGAACGGTGCTGTGGTAATATGTTTTATACCCTGTACTTTGCAGAATTCTTCGAAGGCATCAGCTGTGAGCTGTGGGCCGTTGTCACTAACTAAGGTTTTTGGGTATCCTTCAATTGCAAAAATTGAAGATAATGCTGCAATGGTATTGGCGGTGGTTGTAGACGACATTTGAACTGCAAATGGAAATTGTGAGTAGGCATCTACACATATAAGCCACATAGAATCGAAGATTGGGCCTGCGAAATCGATATGAATTCGCTCCCATGCTGCTGTTGCTGCTGGCCAACTTTGGTACTCTCTTGGTGGTGCAGGATTGTTGCACTTGCAGATAGTGCAAGATTGAGCCAGGTGTCTGATGTCTTCGTCTATGGTAGGCCACCAGACATGCTGTCTAGCTAACTGTTTCATTCGCACAATGCCCCAATGTCCTTCATGTAAAAGTTTGAGAATGTGGGCACGTAGACTTTGTGGAATAACTACACGATTTGTGTCTGTGTGTAGGCAAAGCAACTGATTGTTGATTGTGAGGGCTAATTTCCGGTTAAAATAAGGCAACAAGGCTTCCTTGTCTTGCTGAATTTTTTCTGGCCATCCTACAGAGACATACTGAAGGACTTGTTTGAGAGTTTTGTCTTTGTCAACGTGGTTGCGAATTATTTCAGGATTAATCGGTGTTGATAAGTCAAATACAGTGTGGCAAGCTTCCTCTTCTTTGTCAAAGCCTGGATCTGTACCCACTGGAAGGCGTGAAAGTGCATCTGCGTTTCCATGTGCAGATGTGGATCGGTACTGAATTTCAAAATTGTAGGCCATTAGGATAATAGCCCAGCGTTGTAGTCTGTTCGAAGTCATTGTTGGTAGATGTTTGCCTGGATTGAAAATAGATACCAGCGGCTTGTGATCTGTAATAAGAATAAACTTTCTTCCGTAAAGGTATTGGTGAAAACGTTTTACTCCGAATATTATAGACAGGGCTTCCTTCTCGATTTGGCTGTATTTAACCTGGTGCTTGTCTAGCGTTTTCGATGCGAAAACAATGGGTCTCTCTCCGCCCTCGGGTCGAAGATGCGAAAGGACTACCCCGATGCCAAAAGATGAGGCATCTGTAGCAAGGATAAGTGGTAAGTTTTCATCAAAATGAGCGAGCTGCGTTGCGTTAATGATGTGAGACTTTAAAGCTGTAAATGCTTGTTGCTGTTGTGATCCAAAACAGAAAGCTACATCTTTTCTGCGAAGTTGGTTCAAGGGAGCAGCCAACTGCGAATAGTTAGGAATAAAGTTACAATAGTAATTTACTTTACCCATAAACGCTTCCAATTGTTGTATATTAGCAGGAGGACTCAAGAGTTTAACAGCCTGCAAGCCTGAGCTGTCTGGAAGAATCCCGTTTGCGCTGATTCTCCGCCCTAAGTACTCGATTTCGTCTTTGAAGAAAAAGCATTTTTGTCTTTTGCATTTTATGCCGTTGTCCTGAAGAATGCTGAGAATTTTTTCGATTCGTTTTAGATGTTCTTCGCTTGTAGGTGCTGAGATGATGATATCATCTAAGTAGTTGCCACAACCTTCTATTCCTTTTAGAAGTTGCTCTAGATATCTTTGAAAGATTGCTGGTGCGCTGGCAATTCCGTATGGAAGGCGCTGATATTGAAACAGTCCTAATGGTGTGTTAACAACCATTACTTGTTTTGAAGATTCATCAAGTTCCATCTGAAGATATGCATCCTTAAGGTCTATCTTACTGAACTGCTTACCATGACGTATGATGTGAAAAAGGGCTTCTTTTGTTGGTAAAGGATACTGTTCGACGTCGATTTGTGCGTTCACTGCTTGCTTGAAGTCGCCACAGATACGGATTTCGCCACCTGGCTTAGGTGCGAGCACAATTGGGGATGCCCAATTGCTAAATTTGACTGGTTTCCAAATTCCGGCTTGTGTGAGTCTGTCTGCTTCTGCTTCGAACTTGTTCATAAGTGCGAACGGAATTTGGCGGGCTTTTGTAAAACTTCGGTGTTGCCGAAGGCTTTAGGAATATAGTGGCTTTGAAGTCTTTTATTACACCCATAACTGGTTGAAATACGTCTTTGTATTTGTTGCAGATGTCACTTACTCTGTCTTGGTGGACCTCATAAATGTTCGATACTTGCATGATGTCGAATCCGAATATGTTGAATAAATCCATGCCGAAAAGGTTGGTTGAAGTTTCCATGTTTGCTACTATTATTACTACTTGCTTCTCCTTTGAACCACATTTTGCTACAGTGTGCAACTCCCCTAGCAACGGTATTGGTGTATTTCCAAACGCATGTAATACTCGGGAACACTTATGCAATTTTGGTTTATTTAGTAAAGCGTATGTTTTACTGTTTATCACTGATGCTGTTGCTCCAGAATCCATTTGGAAAGAAATCACTTGGTTAAGTATTTCAAGATCAATAGTTTTCTTGCTTTGTTGATTTTTTACTAAGCCTGTGACACTGTGCACTGCTTCTACGTTTTCTATTACGTTTGCTTCATTCTTGCTGGCTTTGTTGTATTGCGTTTCACTTGGCTTGGTATACTTAGACATACATACAACAGCTATATGCCCTTTTTACCGCATTTGCGACATATGACGTCACGAAATTTGCAATTTTCTCTTTTATGTGTTTCTCCACAGCCTGAGCAAGATTTAATGTTATTATTTTTGTATGTTCTGGCAGCGTTTTCAGTGTTCGTTGTCTTCTTTTTGTATGTGTTGATCGCATTGATTGGATCCTGTTTCGACACGTTCTCTTTCAGTGCCGCAACGGTTTTTGTTGTTGTCTCATAAGTCTCTGCAATTATAAGTACATCTTCAAGAGTTGGCTGTGACTTTTGAAGAGCAGATGCTCGAACGGCATCGTATGGCGTATGTACAATAATCTGATCTCTAATCATTTCATCTACATAGTTTGACATACAGTTGTTGGTTTTACATACAAACTGGCATTCGCGAGCGATTCCGCGTAAATCGGCTACCC
>JAECXO010000084.1:20000-22500 GCA_018152825.1 Scaptomyza hsui
CATATTTAATACCCACCAAATACACATATTTATACCCACAGACCAAAAATTGGCGGGATGTAAACATACACACACACACACACACACACACACACACACACACACACACACACACACACACACACACACACACACACACACACACACACACACACACACACACCAAAACACACACAAACACATTTATGTTCCGTCACCAAATACACATATTTATACCCACAGACCAAAAATTGGCGGGATGTAAACATATTTATGTTCCGTCACCAAATACACATATTTATACCCACAGACCAAAAATTGGCGGGATGTAAACATATTTATGTTCCGTCACCAAGTACACATATTTATACACCACAGACCAAAAATTGATGGGATGTAAACATATTTACGTTCTCACGTCACCAAATACACATATTTATACCCACAGACCCAAAAATTGGCGGGATGTAAACATATTTATGTTCCGTCACACAAATACACATATTTATACCCACAGACCAAAAATTGGCGGGATGTAAACATATTTATGTTCCGTCACCAAATACACATATTTATACCCACAGACCAAAAATGGCGATGTAAACATATTTATGTTCCGTCACCATGTACACATATTTATACCCACAGACCAAAAATTGGCGGGATGTAAACATATTTGTGTTCCGTCACCAAATACACATATTTATACCCACAGACCAAAAATTGGCGGGATGTAAACATATTTATGTTTCGTCACCAAATACACATATTTATACCCACAGACCAAAAATTGGCTCGATGTAAACATATTTATGTTCCGTCACCATGTTCACATATTTATACCCACAGACCAAAAATTGGCGGGATGTAAACATATTTGTGTTCCGTCACCAAATACACATATTTAATACCCACAGACCAAAAATTGGCGGGATGTAAACATATTTATGTTCCGTCACCAAATACACATATTTATACCCACAGACCAAAAATTGGCGGGATGTAAACATATTTGTGTTCCGTCACCAAATACACATATTTATACCCACAGACCAAAAATTGGCGGGATGTAAACATATTTATGTTCCGTCACCAAATACACATATTTATAACCACAGACCAAAAATTGGCTCGATGTAAACATATTTACACACACACACACACACACACACACACACACACACCACACACACACACACACACACACACACACACACACACACACACACACACACACACACACACACACACACACACACACACACACACACACACACACACACACACACACACACACACACACACACACACAGACACAAAAATTGGCGGGATGTAAACACATTTTGTTCACGTCACACACACACACACACACACACACAGACCAAAAATTGGCGGGATGTAAACATATTTATGTTCCGTCACCAAATACACATATTTATACCCACAGACCAAAAATTGGCGGGATGTAAACATATTTGTGTTCCGTCACCAAATACACATATTTAATACCCACAGACCAAAAATTGGCGGGATGTAAACATATTTATGTTCCGTCACCAAATACACATATTTATACCCACAGACCAAAAATTGGCCGGGATGTAAACATATTTATGTTCCGTCACCATATACACATATTTATACCCACAGACCAAAAATTGGCGGGATGTAAACATATTTGTGTTCCGTCACCAAATACACATATTTATAACCACAGACCAAAAATTGGCTCGATGTAAACATATTTATGTTCCGTCACACACATACACATATTTATACCCACACACACACACACACACACACACACACACACACACACACACACACACACACACACACACACACACACACAGACCAAAAATTGGCGGGATGTAAACATATTTGTGTTCCGTCACCAAATACACATATTTATACCCACAGACCAAAAATTGGCGGGATGTAAACATATTTATGTTCCGTCACCAAATACACATATTTATACCCACAGACCAAAAATTGGCGGGATGTAAACATATTTGTGTTCCGTCACCAAATACACATATTTAATACCCACAGACCAAAAATTGGCGGGATGTAAACATATTTATGTTCCGTCACCAAATACACATATTTATACCCACAGACCAAAAATTGGCGCGATGTAAACATATTTATGTTCCGTCACCAAATACACATATTTATACCCACAGACCAAAAATTGGCGGGATGTAAACATATTTGTGTTCCGTCACCAAATACACATATTTAATACCCACAGACCAAAAATTGGCGGGATGTAAACATATTTATGTTCCGTCACCAAATACACATATTTATACCCACAGACCAAAAATTGGCGGGATGTAAACATATTTGTGTTCCGTCACACAAATACACATATTTATACCCACAGACCAAAATTGGCGGGATGTAAACATATTTATGTTCCGTCACCAAATACACATATTTATAACCACAGACCAAAAATTGGCGGGATGTAAACATATTTATGTTCCGTCACACAAATACACATATTTATACC
>JAECXO010000084.1:30000-36076 GCA_018152825.1 Scaptomyza hsui
AATGTAAACATATTTATGTTCCGTCACCAAATACACATATTTATACCCACAGACCAAAAATTGGCTCGATGTAAACATATTTATGTTCCGTCACCATGTTCACATATTTATACCCACAGACCAAAAATTGGCGGGATGTAAACATATTTGTGTTCCGTCACCAAATACACATATTTAATACCCACAGACCAAAAATTGGCGGGATGTAAACATATTTATGTTCCGTCACCAAATACACATATTTATACCCACAGACCAAAAATTGGCGGGATGTAAACATATTTGTGTTCCGTCACCAAATACACATATTTATACCCACAGACCAAAAATTGGCGGGATGTAAACATATTTATGTTCCGTCACCAAATACACATATTTATAACCACAGACCAAAAATTGGCTCGATGTAAACATATTTACACACCCACACACACACACACACACACACACACACACACACACACACACACACACACACACACACACACGCACGACACACACACACACACACACACACACACACACACACACACACACACACACACACACACACACACACACACACACACACACACACACACACACACACACACACACACACACACACACACACACACACACACACACACACACACACCACACACACACACACACACACACACACACACAGACCAAAAATTGGCGGGATGTAAACATATTTGTGTTCCGTCACCAAATACACATATTTAATACCCACAGACCAAAAATTGGCGGGATGTAAACATATTTATGTTCCGTCACCAAATACACATATTTATACCCACAGACCAAAAATTGGCGGGATGTAAACATATTTATGTTCCGTCACCATGTTCACATATTTATACCCACAGACCAAAAATTGGCCGGATGTAAACATATTTGTGTTTCGTCACCAAATACACATATTTATACCCACAGACCAAAAATTGGCGGGATGTAAACATATTTGTGTTTCGTCACCAAATACACATATTTATACCCACAGACCAAAAATTGGCTCGATGTAAACATATTTATGTTCCGTCACCATGTACACATATTTATACCCACAGACCAAAAATTGGCTCAATGTAAACATATTTGTGTTTCGTCACCATGTACACATATTTATACCCACAGACCAAAAATTGGCGGGATGTAAACATATTTGTGTTTCGTCACCAAATACACATATTTATACCCACAGACCAAAAATTGGCTCGATGTAAACATATTTCTGTTCCGTCACCATGTTCACATATTTATACCCACAGACCAAAAATTGGCGGGATGTAAACATATTTGCGTTCCGTCACCAAATACACATATTTAATACCCACAGACCAAAAAATTGGCGGGATGTAAACATATTTATGTTCCGTCACCAAATACACATATTTATAACCACAGACCAAAAATTGGCTCGATGTAAACATATTTAACACACGTCACCACATACACATATTTATACCCACAGACCAAAAATTCACGGGATGTAAACATATTTGTGTTCACGTCACCACATACACACATTTATACCCACAGACCAAAAATTATGGGATGTAAACATATTTATGTTCCGTCACCAAATACACATATTTATACCCACAGACCAAAAATTGGCTCGATGTAAACATATTTATGTTCCGTCACCATGTACACATATTTATACCCACAGACCAAAAATTGGCGGGATGTAAACATATTTGTGTTCCGTCACCAAATACACATATTTAATACCCACAGACCAAAAATTGGCGGGATGTAAACATATTTGTGTTTCGTCACCAAATACACATATTTATACCCACAGACCAAAATTGGCGGGATGTAAACATATTTATGTTTCGTCACCAAATACACATATTTATACCCACAGACCAAAAATTGGCTCGATGTAAACATATTTATGTTCCGTCACCATGTACACATATTTATACCCACAGACCAAAAATTGGCGGGATGTAAACATATTTGTGTTTCGTCACCATGTACACATATTTATACCCACAGACCAAAAATTGGCGGGATGTAAACATATTTGTGTTCCGTCACCAAATACACATATTTATACCCACAGACCAAAAATTGGCTCGATGTAAACATATTTCTGTTCCGTCACCATATTCACATATTTATACCCACAGACCAAAAATTGGCGGGATGTAAACATATTTGTGTTCCGTCACCAAATACACATATTTATACCCACAGACCAAAAATTGGCGGGATGTAAACATATTTATGTTCCGTCACCAAATACACATATTTATACCCACAGACCAAAAATTGGCGGGATGTAAACATATTTGTGTTTCGTCACCATGTACACATATTTATACCCACAGACCAAAAATTGGCGGGATGTAAACATATTTATGTTCCGTCACCATGTACACATATTTATACCCACAGACCAAAAATTGGCGGGATGTAAACATATTTGTGTTTCGTCACCAAATACACATATTTATACCCACAGACCAAAAATTGGCTGGATGTAAACATATTTGTGTTCCGTCACCAAGTACACATATTTATACCCACAGACCAAAATTGGCTCGGATGTAAACATATTTATGTTCTGTCACCATGTACACATATTTATACCCACAGACCAAAAATTGGCGGGATGTAAACATATTTGTGTTCCGTCACCAAATACACATATTTAATACCCACAGACCAAAAATTGGCGGGATGTAAACATATTTATGTTCCGTCACCAAATACACATATTTATACCCACAGACCAAAAATTGGCGGGATGTAAACATATTTGTGTTCCGTCACCAAATACACATATTTATACCCACAGACCAAAAATTGGCGGGATGTAAACATATTTATGTTCCGTCACCAAATACACATATTTATAACCACAGACCAAAAATTGGCTCGATGTAAACATATTTACACACACACACACACACACACACACACACACACACACACACACACACACACACACACACACACACACACACACACACACACACACACACACACACACACACACACACACACACACACACACACACAGACCAAAAATTGGCGGGATGTAAACATATTTATGTTCCGTCACCAAATACACATATTTATACCCACAGACCAAAAATTGGTTCGATGTAAACATATTTATGTTCCGTCACCATGTACACATATTTATACCCACAGACCAAAAATTGGCGGGATGTAAACATATTTGTGTTCCGTCACCAAATACACATATTTAATACCCACAGACCAAAATTGGCGGGATGTAAACATATTTATGTTCCGTCACCAAATACACATATTTATACCCACAGACCAAAAATTGGTTCGATGTAAACATATTTATGTTCCGTCACCATGTACACATATTTATACCCACAGACCAAAAATTGGCGGGATGTAAACATATTTGTGTTTCGTCACCAAATACACATATTTATACCCACAGACCAAAAATTGGCTCGATGTAAACATATTTATGTTCCGTCACCATGTACACATATTTATACCCACAGACCAAAAATTGGCGGGATGTAAACATATTTGTGTTTCGTCACCAAATACACATATTTATACCCACAGACCAAAAATGGGATGTAAACATATTTGTGTTCCGTCACCAATACACATATTTATACCCACAGACCAAAAATTGGCTCGATGTAAACATATTTATGTTCCGTCACCATGTACACATATTTATACCCACAGACCAAAAATTGGCGGGATGTAAACATATTTATGTTCCGTCACCATGTACACATATTTATACCCACAGACCAAAAATTGGCGGGATGTAAACATATTTGTGTTCCGTCACCATGTACACATATTTATACCCACAGACCAAAAATTGGCGGGATGTAAACATATTTGTGTTCCGTCACCATGTACACATATTTATACCCACAGACCAAAAATTGGCGCGATGTAAACATATTTATGTTCCGTCACCAAATGTACACATATTTATACCCACAGACCAAAATTGGCGGGATGTAAACATATTTGTGTTTCGTCACCAAATACACATATTTATACCCACAGACCAAAAATTGGCTCGATGTAAACATATTTATGTTCCGTCACCATGTACACATATTTATACCCACAGACCAAAAATTGGCGGGATGTAAACATATTTATGTTCCGTCACCATGTACACATATTTATACCCACAGACCAAAAATTGGCGGGATGTAAACATATTTGTGTTCCGTCACCAAATACACATATTTAATACCCACAGACCAAAAATTGGCTCGATGTAAACATATTTATGTTCCGTCACCAAATACACATATTTATACCCACAGACCAAAAATTGGCTCGATGTAAACATATTTATGTTCCGTCACCATGTTCACATATTTATACCCACAGACCAAAAATTGGCGGGATGTAAACATATTTGTGTTCCGTCACCAAATACACATATTTATACCCACAGACCAAAAATTGGCGGGATGTAAACATATTTATGTTCCGTCACCAAATACACATATTTATACCCACAGACCAAAATTGGCGGGATGTAAACATATTTGTGTTCCGTCACCAAATACACATATTTATACCCACAGACCAAAAAATTGGCGGGATGTAAACATATTTATGTTCCGTCACCAAATACACATATTTATACCCACAGACCAAAAATTGGCTCGATGTAAACATATTTGCGTACCGTCACACACACACACACACACACACACACACACACACACACACACACACACACACACACACACACACACACACACACACACACACACACACACACACACCACACACACACACACACACACACACACCCACACACACACACACACACACACACACACATTTGTGTTCCGTCACACACACACACACACATTTATACACACAGACCAAAATTGGCGGGATGTAAACATATTTGTGTTCCGTCACCAAATACACATATTTATACCCACAGACCAAAAATTGGCGGGATGTAAACATATTTATGTTCCGTCACCAAATACACATATTTATACCTACAGACCAAAAATTGGCGGGATGTAAACATATTTGTGTTCCGTCACCAAATACACATATTTATACCCACAGACCAAAAATTGGCCGGATGTAAACATATTTGTGTTCCGTCACCAAATACACATATTTATACCCACAGACCAAAAATTGGCGGGATGTAAACATATTTATGTTTCGTCACCATGTACACATATTTATACCCACAGACCAAAAATTGGCGGGATGTAAACATATTTGTGTTTCGTCACCAAATACACATATTTATACCCACAGACCAAAAATTGGCTCGATGTAAACATATTTATGTTCCGTCACCATGTTCACATATTTATACCCACAGACCAAAAATTGGCGGGATGTAAACATATTTGTGTTTCCGTCACCATGTACACACATATTTATACCCACAGACCAAAATTGGCGGGATGTAAACATATTTGTGTTTCGTCACCATGTACACATATTTATACCCACAGACCAAAAATTGTGGCGATGTAAACATATTTGTGTTCCGTCACCAAATACACATATTTATACCCACAGACCAAAAATTGGTCGATGTAAACATATTTGTGTTCCGTCACCATATACACATATTTATACCCACAGACCAAAATTATTAATTTTTAATAAATATACCCACAGACCAAAATTTGGATGTAAACATATTTGTGTTTCCGTCACCAAATACACATATTTAATACCCACAGACCAAAATTTGGCTCGATGTAAACATATTTATGTTCCGCCACCAAATTCACATATTTATACCCACAGACCAAAAAATTGTCGGGATGTAAACATGTTTGTGTTTTCCGTCACAACAAATACCACATATTTATACCCACAGACCAAAAATTGGGGGACTCAGTATAACATTAACATTTATGTTCCGTCACCAAATACGATATTTATACCACAGACCAAAATTGGTTCGATGTAAACATATTTATGTTCCATCACCATGTAACACCTATTTATACCACAGACCAAAAATTGGCTTAATGTAACCTGTTTTGTGTTTCGTCATAAATACACATAAATATACCACAGACCAAAATTG
>JAECXO010000085.1:0-18731 GCA_018152825.1 Scaptomyza hsui
CCAGAAGGATAGGACAGACGCGCCAAGGAAAACCCACTAACGATACCCCAAGATGAGCAACGGCTAACTGCCAAGCTGCTATGAGGCTTTGTAAGTTTTTAAAATGTTTATTTTCTTTTACCGATATATTTTAAACGAATAATTGTTTTTCATTGCGAGGTAATTCGCGCTGGATTTATATGCTGGCGTATGTACAAAACGTCGTGACCCAACTGCAGAAATATATCTGGATGGAAACTACAAATGGCTTTTATAAATAGCACATATAAAGATAAGTTTTGTACATATTTTTATAGTCTTTACTTTATATAAATACACAATTCATGAAATTTTCTGTAGTTTCAGAAACATACATCCTGGTGCAACTTTACGGAACAACAAGCTGACGAGCAGACTTCATCGCGCACACCAAGCTGCTTAATTTTAATTTAAACAACATTTATTTATAATAATATGTATAATTGTTTAATGTATTATTTTATAAATTTTCTTAAATTGTATATATTGAATATGTATTATATATATATATATATATTTTTTTTTTGTTATTTGTAAATTTTATATTTTTGTTGTATGTATCTATTTAATGCGGATTTATTAAATACTTTATAATGATTACGAAAAAAGTTGAGTTCTTGTTGTAGAAATGAATATAAAAAAACTAAAAGTAGAAAAAAAATATAAACATATATAAAACATCAACTCGAACGCGGTGTTGAACCCGGTGTCGAACAACTACAGCAGGCAAGCACTTATCCATACATTTTTGCAGCCAGCAAATAATAATATTATTATATATATAATAAATGCTTTATACTTAGTTTTTTTATGTATAATACTATAAAAATTGGCTTCATAATATTAATTCAATCGTAATCAACGCGTAAATGAATATTAGTGCACATGCCCTGCGAAAAATCATAATCAGCAGCGCAAAACAAAACGCAAAATACAAATATGGCGCCAAGCGCAGGTTGAAAACAAAGAAGCAAAAATCAAAACAAATGCAGCTGTGCGATGTTAGGGGAACTTGCCGCTACTCGTTACTTGTACTCTGTTGCGTTAACATCGCCGGCTCTGGTTACCAGTCTTTTTACATTTATTCGTCTATGATTTGTGCATGTTGGCATACATAAATACATACAAACTATTTTTTGTACATTATTTTTGTTTTAAATATACATAATGCATAGTATTATTAATATATATTTTTAGTTTATGTTTTAAATAGTAGTTTTGTACATACATAGTATATTTAAAGCAAAAAAAAATGTATAAAAAAACAATTTTATGTATGTTACATAAAATAAATTACAAAGCATTTACACAGAAAAACAGTGACATCGACTCGGGTCGTTTGCCTTCCACTTTTCTATTCCTCTTTGCTTTTTCTCGATCAGCAACTTTGACCAAGCAGCGACCAAAGACAATATTTACCCTTTCATAAAAAATCTTTGGTGACTGCAACTTAATCACTTAATACATTCTTAATTAAATTTTACCCTATAATAAAGCTATTAATTTTGTATATATATATATCATATCTTCATATATAATATATAATTATATATTTCAATATGCATTCAATAAATATTCATTAGGGTATTAACAGGTCGTCAGGTTGTCGCGTGCCAACTTGAAAACGGCACAGCCAAAATCTGGATTGTTTTTTGTGCATGTCTTCTCCTGTCTTCTTTTCGTTTTCTCTAATATGCACACAAAACAGTTCAGTTTTTTTTGACGGTCCCGTTTCTAGTAGGCACGCGACAGGCCGGCACCGGCAACGCCGAATGTTCGCGATCAGTAGTTTAGCACGGTAAGCGTCACTTTGCGTCACAGTGAATGTACAAAGACGTGTTCAGTGAAAAAAGTTGGTTGATATGTGTATAACTAAATAATTTTTTTCAATTATCAACCAACATAAAGTGCGTTATTGGATATTAAAAAAAAGAGGTACGTAATATTACCACAAAATAGACATATGTACATAACAAATTAAAATAGTGTTCTTGTGAGTGTTAAAAATATAACTTAAATAGATTTGCGATATGCATAAGCATTTGCTTATACATGCATACACATACATACATATACACATGTATGTGTATATATGTACCTAAGTTTTTAAAACACTATTGTTCAAATGCAATGCAAAATATTAACAAAGTGCTAATCTAAAATTTTTTTGTAAGTGCTTATGTACATACAAACATGCATACATCGCCATGTCCGTGTGAGAGTCGAAAATTATGTATGTATGTACATATGTTATGCGTGTGCTGGCAATGCGTCGCGACGCTTACACGTACATTCCGATGTACGCGCATATGTATGTATGCATGGGAACATTACAATTTTTTAAAAGGCGCTAAAATCATAAGCTATTTTTATAAACGTATGTTTTCGTTTTTAAAATTCAATATTAAAAAAAATAATTAAATTGTTTTTTGGGCTGATGCGTGCTATGCATATATACATATACACATACATATATGTACATAAATATTTTCCGCCAAATTTCGTTGTAAAAAATACATACATACATATGAATATATTTGTAAGCCCATACAGTGCACGTATATTGACATGATGAAGTGTGCTTCGAGTACTTCCCGCCAGTTCACTTTGTAGTTAGTTCCAAAATTCCACTAGTTCTAAACTAGTTATTTTGCAACTAGTTCTCAATTAGCTATTTTGCAACTAGTTCTCAACTAGTTCTCAACTAGCTATTTTGCATCTAGTTCTAAAGTAATGCGACGGTAGTCAGTTGTAAAACGTTTTCATAATCTTTATGCGTTCAGTGCTCTCTTGCTCTCTTTGCTGATACCATTAGCGAGAGCAATTTCTTTGCTATGCCTTAGCGAATGGAGAGAGACAAAGAGAGAGGAAAGAGTTAGCGAGCGCATTTGCAAGCAGCAACACAACAACGAATTATGTGCTGTAACTGTTTGTTATCCCTTTGTCTTCTTTAATATTTACCGGTTGAATTTTGTTTTCTGTGTTATGCGTTTTATGCTTGGCTAATTTATGCCAGTTTCAGTGCAATTGTGATCACGCTGTGCTGTGCATTATAAAATTTTGATTAAAAATCGAAAATCAATTAAAACTAAACAAATAAATCGAAAAACAATTAAAAACAAGTGTATAAAAATACAACAGTTCTACAAACAAAACAACAACAAGTTTTTAAACAAAAACATAAAAAGTTTTACAACAACAAAGGAGTCAGCAACAATAAGGAGCCACATAAATACATAAAAAATATATATTCAACAAATAAATAAAAATACGCTAAGTACTAAACTTTATTTATTTAACTAACTTATTACATATATACATAAAAAAACATGATCGGCAAAAGGCATATGAGGCGTTTGGTAAAAAAAGAGCGGGAGAACATTGTACAAGAAGCAGTGGCAAGTGAAACAGAAGTGTGCGGTGTGTAAAAAGAAAATATAGCGAAATTTGTGAAAATAAGAATATTAATGGTGAGGGTGTTGAAGTTAATAAAGTTAACTTTGACTTTGGTGACGTCTTAGACGAAAACAATGATTCTATGTTCGAAATTCCAGATGACGAAACACAGTTGTCTTTAAATGAAAAGCTAAAGTTTTGGTTTCTTGAATTTAACCCAAGGAGGGATGCAGTTATTGCCCTTATTAAAGTTCTCCAAAGTGAAGGTTTGTGTGTGAACAATTTTTATAAGTTTTCATCAGAAAAAAAACCCTATATTGAGAGTATGTGCGGTGGTAACTACTTGAATGTAGGGTTAAAAAACCAGTTAATTAAACTATCGGGGGCAGTGCAGCTTCCAAGCGACATCAATATTGATGTTAATATAGACGGACTGCCTCTGTTTAAAAGTTCAAGAGCACAGCTTTGGCCCATTTTAGTGAGAGTAAATAATGTTAGAAACACACCAATTTTTCCGGCCGGCGTCTTTTTAGGTAATACCAAACCAGAAAATAGTGATAAATATTTAGAAAAATTTTGTAATGAGTTGTGCGAACTTGCAGAAAGTGGATTGGATTTAAACGGGTGGAAAATAGGTGTAGGGCTTAGAGCTATTGTTTGCGATGTTTATAAGTGGAACACCGGAGCACACTTCTTGTCACGGTTGCACCAAATGCACTCAGGTTGCCAAAAAAAATTAATGGCACGCTAACATATAGCATAAAGTGAGAACAGTTAATAACAGACGATGACTTTTTATCTAGGAAATATCCAAACCATCATTTACCAAAATACTTAGACCACAAATCAGTTTTAGAAAATATTAGGGTAGGTATGGTTACCCAGATACCCTTAGATTGTATGCATCTTATAGAATAAGGAGTGATGAGAAAATTTTTAGTGCGGTTGCAAAAAAATAAAGTCTTAAAAAAAATTTCATTGGAAAATAAAAAAATATATTTCTGAAAAATTGGTCAGCTTCCGTAATTTTGTACCAAAAGAGTTTGCGCGAAAACCAAGGGCGTTAGATGAGCTTATGCATTGGAAGGCAACTGAGTTTCGGCAATTTTTGTTGTACACTGGAATCGTCGCTTTAAAAGATGAAGTTGATGGTGACCAGTATTATGTTTTTTGTTTACTGCATTGTGCCTATAGGTTACTTTGTTGTCCACTGCAACGCGTCAAGAACTTAGAAATGTCTCAACAAATGTTAAAACTGTTTGTTGAGAACTTTCCAGCTATCTTTGGCGAAAATAGTGTGTCGTACAATGTACACAGCTTGCTGCACGTTAAGAATACAGTCGAAATAGTTGGTGATCCAGTGCATGGCTCTTGTTATGCTTTTGAGAATTATTTACAAACACTTAAAAACTGTGTCCGAAAGCCTACAAAGATTCTTCAGCAAATACATAGGAGAATTTCTGAAGTACAATTTAAAAATAAAATAGAATTAAATCAACCCATCATTACTAATAATAAATGTTATTTTAAAGATTTTTTGCTTACTTCTTATTGCCCTAACAATTATTGCTACATTAAAAAGAACATACCCGTTAAAATTTTAAAATTTACTGAAGATAATGGGGGAACTATTATAGGTATACGGTTACAAAATATTAGGAACTTTTTCATTGAACCCGTAGAATCAAAAACTATTGGGATATTTTTAGTTGATAATTACGCATCGAGCTGTGAGGAACAATTTTTAGTTTCAGAGTTAGAATCTAAAGCTATCGGGATACCATACAGGGGGAGTTGTTGTTAATGCCACTGCTTCACTGCTATACTAGCTAAAACATGTTTTTTATTTATATATAATACGTCAATTTTTTTTTAAAAAGACATTTGCATAGGAGGTCTTTAGTCCGTATGCGCTCCTAACATTTAGTGTTAAGTGCGAATCGGGCATACTCTTTATAACGGTATTGAGAGTATCTTAAGAAGATTTCCCTACCTTGGTTCGCAAGCCAAAAAAAAAGAAAACAGTTGCAAAGTCTTAAATAAAAAATTGATGTATTCTTATCATAATAAAATTTTCAGAAATATTTTAGAAAATGCCTTCCACCCCATCAAAAGTCAAGCGCGTTTGCTTCAACGACAATGGTGAGAACCGTTTTAAGTACCAATATCTTTATATCTTGCCTATATTTATATACATATTTATTTAATTGCAGAGACTGATACCGGTAGCATGAACGCAAACACCAAAATTGAGGAGTTGCAAAGAGCAATGGTTGAATTAAAAGGTAATCAGATAAACAAATTCAAATGTGCATAAAGTAATTTAATTGAGTAATTGATTTTATTTTCAGAAACAATACTGCAGGCAAATAAGCAGATTTTGGGTATGCCTTAAATGTTTAAGTATGATCTTAATACAATTCATAATTTCTTACAGAAACAGTGCAGAGGGAGAATTTGCTCTTGCAGCAGGAATGCGGAGCTTTGAAAAGTATGAAACCCTTATGCTTTACTATAATTTCAGACATACATATATTAAAAACCTTTTTTTTTTAAAGATCAACTCAACGTAGCTCTTAGTGGGATAGCTGAGCAAAAGGTAATGTTGGCACAATTGCTGCGGCATAAGACGGCGGAAAATGTATATCTCACAAGATTTCCTCTGGAGACCGAGGAGCACCTTATTGAACTGAACAATGGTATAACAGAGGAAACAAGAGATTACTATGTGAGTAAAAATAATAATATTTTTAAATTCCCCTGCGTTTACTTATACATTCTTATTGCGTTTTCTTATACATTTTAGATCAAGGCTTTAAGATCCTTAATTCAGCCGGTTGGGTTGAAAAAGGGGCTGCAACGTGTGCTGTCCGACAATGTAATACAAATGTACAACATTTGTGGCACCCACGGCAAGAAATCATTGAGATTACATAGTAATTTCTACAATGTGCTTTTAGGTAATAGTTTATATACCCATTGAATGTATACCTATTTTATAAAAAAACAATAAATTTATATCTTTCAGCTTCAATACCAGAGGGGAATAAACCGCCAGAAGAAGAGCTGAGGGCGGCAATTCAAGTGCAGAAAAAGCGTTTTTTTAAAAATATATGCGTTGGCAAAAAAAACTTGCCTACGTCACCAGAGGTGTAAGCAACATAAAGAAATGTTTTGTTAATAAAAAAAAATTGTTGAAATGAAGATGCATTTTTTTTTGTATTACCAATAATCTTATTCCTTTTCAGCCCAAAAAATAGTGCACAACTTGTTGTTTTAAGTCAAAATTAAAACTATTTGCAATCCTTTTTTGCAATCTAAGTAGTCAGTTGGCAACTAGTTCTTATTTTGACTCAAAGTAGTCAGTTGGCAACTAGTTCTTATTTTGACTCAAAGTAGTCAGTTGGCAACTAGTTCTAATTTTGACTTAAAGTAGTCAGTTGGCAACTAGTTCTAGTTTTGACTTAAAGTAGTCAGTTGGCAACTAGTTCTAGTTCTCACTTAAAGTAGTCAGTTGGCAACTAGTTCTAGTTTTGACCAAAAAGAACTAGTGCAGAACTAGTTCGAAAGTAATGCTAAGCAGAACTAGTTGCCCTCCTAGGACATCCCCATGTTAATGTAAACAGTTGTTAGCATTGAAAAGCAATCGAGCGAGAACTAGTTATGTCCACTTTGCAACTAGTTCTAGACTAGTTCTGAACTAGTCGCAAATACTGGCGGGTTATGTTCATATGTATATGTGTGTATGTATGTTTTTAAAATGTACATTATGTGCTGAACACAAAAGTGAAGAGTTTTAGCGCCTTTTAAAGATATTTTTAGCTTCTCAGTTTTCAATTATTGTGTTTATGCACGTATTCTGTAATTACGTAAACATTTACTAAACTAATTTATTAATAATTCAGATGGACTTCGATGCCGATGATGACCAGAACTTAAAAGATATTTTGGATTCTTCTAATTTGGGCCGTATTTTTGAGGATTTTAAAGGTATGTTGTATTACAGCATATTAATTACAAATATAACTGATTACTTTTGTATAATTTCCTCCCAGCACATGGTGTGATTACCGAAGCGTACAATATCTTTCAATAAAAAACATAGATGAAGCAATATTAAACATTGGCTTGCGGGCAGAATTTCGTGAAAAATTATTCATTTGGCGAAAAGAAAAGGTATGTTGATATTTATATATATATAGTATATATACATATATTTTTGTAAATTGTTGCTGGACATATGTCGTGTTTTGTAAACTCAAGCTTGTTTTATCTATGTACTGTTTATATTTTTAAATTTTTATTTATTGAAATATTTTCAGTTTAACATTGACGATGAGACTCTGGACGTAAATTCAAAAGTAGTTTTATGGTTGCGTAAAGTCATTTCGTACAATTCGACTCTCTCGACTGGAACGCGTAAAGTTCCTTCGGCCATATCGACTTCATCAACTGGTACGCGTGAATCAGTACTTGTAAGCACTTTTACTAATCATAACAAATACAATTTTAACCACATATAGGATGTTTAGTCTGTACTAAAAAATACTTCTAAAGGGAAATGTTTATTACAATATTATGAAAAAATCAAATAATACACAATGCGCTGCGGGATGAACTTATTTCATTAATTGTGGATGAATCCTAGAATATCTGATTACCCAATAATTATCTTTTGCAAGGAATTTTACTTCATACCACGTAGTGGGGAAAAAAAAACCAAATGGTAAACTATACTCAAAAAACAAAATAGATAAAATGTCAAGTATCTCCGAATCAAATATTGCCAAACATAGGGAAGTTCCTGAATACGACATTGTGATTTGTTCGGCTTTAAAAGCAGATCTATAAAGGTCAGATTGGAGTATTGTGATCGACAAGTGGAAAAAAAACTTATCAATTGCGTCGTCAAGACTTAATCACGTTTGAACCACTTGATTTTATGAAAGAATGGCCAAAATATTTATTTATTTATTATCTTTTTCCTTCAATTAGATCTTTTGTAGACAATTCTTTTTTTTTTTTTTTTTTTACAATTTGTACTGAAACTTACCTAAACTTATAATTACTTTTAATTATACTAATTTGTTATTATATTTATTTACACATTTTAGGCATATATTCTAATATATTTTTTTCAAATATAATTTCAGATTAATATTGATTTTAATTTTCTGTATCCCGATAAGGGATGCTTGTTGAATTCAAACTGGCCATCTTGCCGCCTTCGACTTGGTATACATACATCAAATGGCACCACTGTGCAGCCATTTACAATAGTAACAAGCATTAACAACACTTGCCTATCAGAATTTTATGTATACTTCGACGGCATTTCTTGATAGTTTAGAGGCAACATTTAAAATATGGTGTTCAATTTAAAATTCCCGGCTTGTGCAGAGTTGCCATGGCAATTTATACAGAAATTTTTTTTGATATTGAAACCAAATTCGACTTAAAATCATCAAAGTTAGTTGCGTTAATTAATTATTTGAATAATAAGCAATGTATCCTTGTTTTAAAGTCATGAAGCTGTTGCAACAGCTGATTTGCTAGTAAACCATTTAAAAAATGATCATATTATATCTAAGAAAAGCCCTATAAAATGTAAAGTAAATAGCTGCAATCAGTTGTTTATTTAAATGTTCCGTTTTAAATCGCATTTAGTAAACATTCATAAAAATTACGCTTTAACGACACAGCAAAATTGTAATGATTGTAATTTTATCGACAATTCACCTGTAAAAGTGATAAGTCCACAGTCTAAAATTAATTAAATAACAATGGATATTATCTCCTAAAATAAATTTTCACCTTGCGATCTAAGCCACCTTAAAGTGTACACCAATATAAAAAAACTGTTGGGTAATGCGCTTTAAAGCTAAACATAATCTTATTTAAGTTCTTCAAACTCTCATTTCTTGTTAAATTACGAAAAAGACATTCCCCCTTTGTATGATAAGACAAAATTTAAAAATATAATTGTTAAAAATATCGAATGTTTAAAAACTGAAAAATTAAATGATAGTACATTAGATGTTTCTTACGAATTCAATATAAGGAAAATTATTGTATAGCAAGTAATATCAATGACAAAGTTAGTCTTTATAAAGCTCAACTTTTTTTCACAACAAATATATATTTATTTTTTTTTGACAATTGACAGACTTTGCCTTGCTCAAGTTAGTTTCATTACATATTTTTCTTGCTTTATTTCATACGGAAAAGTATTTTTCGCCTCTCTTTCTCTCATCAACTTCAACTGTACTGTTACTCTCTCTCTAAATCACGCCACTTCCTCAGGCTCTTGCTGCATTCATTGCAACGCTCTCACGCATATTTTGCGTCATGGTCCCTCTGGACCCACATAGCTCCCGCCATGTAGCCACTGCGCATATAGCTACATGGTGTAGCTGCAGCCTTGTGGTGATTCATCAGAGTCTATGGTATCTACGAGTGCCTCAATCGGCGATCTCTCGCATCGGTCTGCGTCAACAGGCATCGCACGCAACTGCTCATGGGCATACTTATACGTCCGTTTACTCGTCAGGGATTTTAACATGTATCGGTCACCATCAAGCTTTTCTGAAATTATATAAGGACCTTTAAACTTTGTGTCCAGCTTTGTTTGGTGCCGCTCTTCACTCTTGAGCAAGACATGGTCGCCTACATTAAATCATACAATTTTAGCTTTATTCTCATCATGTCTTTGCTTATCATACTCTGCACTTTTCTTTATGTTTTGTAAAGCTTTATCCCTAACACATTCAATATCAATCTTTTCTTCTTCTACCAATGGCATCATGCTCATTGGTCTAGCTTCCTTTCCAACTAATAACTCTAAGGGACTTATTTTTGTGACTCGATTAGCCGTGCAATTTATGGCCAGCTGCGCTTCTTTTAAGGCTTCTTGCCAAGATCTCTTACTCATCTCCACAGCTGTCAACATTGCTTTTAGGATTCTCATAACTCGCTGAACCTGGCCATTTGCGTGGCTAGCACCCGTTGCTATAAGATGAAGATCAATCTTATGTGAGGAACAGAACTGCTTAAAGTCATTACTGGTGAAGCTACGGCCTTGATCAGCTATCAAACGACTTGGTACGCCAAACATGCATATAGCAGATTTAAAGCGTCTATCTGCACTATCACATATTCTTTGATGTCATTTTTACCACTCAACTTGCCGCTAATGTCAATATGGACTGTATGCCACGGTATAGAGAATTTGGTATGGAGTGTAGTTCAATTTGTGGTTTTCCCGAAGTTGTTTTAGACATTTTGCACCTGATGCAATTATCCACAAAATTTCGCATATATTTAGACATGTTCGGAAATCAATACTGAGTGTATACCTTGTCCAAAGTCTTCTCCCACCCCAAATGCATGATAGCTTCATGGACATGATTTATTATGGACCATCTGAATGTTCGCGGTATAACTGGCAAGCATCTGTTTCTACCATTTCTCTGTATGCGTCTGTATAACATGCCTGATCTTATTTCATATGTTTTTGCGACTTCATTGTGCAATTCACTATTTTGCAATTTAATAACTATATCAGAAATTTCTGCATCTCTATGCTGCTCCGCAAGCAACCAGTTATCCGTAATCTCTGCTAATTCTACTCGAATCTCAGTTACCTTAGTCACATTCGTAGGTTTAATAATTGGAAGTGGGTTGCGCGAGAGAAAATCTACTATTTCCTTTCCTATATTCTATCTCGAATTCATAAGACTGCAAATATGCCCACCAGCGATGAACTCTTGGTGTCAAATCTATCTTATGGCTTGTAGCCTTGAGCGAGTTGCAGTCTGTATATACCACAAATGGGCGACCATGTAGATAACGGCGGAAATGTTTAATTGCATTGTATACAGCCAACGTTTCCAGTTCATATGAGTGATATCGGGATTCTGCACCCGTGATGCACTTGCTGAAATACTCAATGACTTTTGTTTTTCCATCAACCTTGTGCATAAATATGGCACCATAGCCATCTGCACTTGCGTCGGTGTGCCGTCAACCGTATACTGCGGATCATAAATGATTAGTACAGCATCACTTACTAAGGTGGTTATAACCTCTTGACGCACCTGCTCATGTCTATCACGCCACTCAAACTTGCTATTTTTTGACGTGAGTAAATATAAAGGTTTCATTAGCTCGCCAAATCGAGGAACAAATTGTCGAAAATACGTCGCCAAGCCGATAAACTGCCTCAATTGCGTAAGTGTCTGTGGTGGCGGCAATGCGGCCAATGCCTGAATCTTAAGCGGATTGGGTCTTACTTCGCCATTCTCGATTTTATACCCCAGGTATTCAACACTTGTTTTTAAGAATGAACACTTCTTTATGTTGAACGAAAAACCCGCACTAGATAACCTTTGTAGTACTTCTTTAAGTCTGATGAACGCCTCTTGTTTTTTGCTAGTTACAATTTGCACATCATCTATATAGACAACGGCATACGTGAAGTATGCCACTTCACCCAAAGCTTGCATTATAGCCCGCTGAAATATAGAGGATGCATTTTTTAATCCAAAGGGCATGGCAACAAACTCATATTGTCCTTCTATGTGACGAATGCGGTACGTTCAATTGAATCGGGCTTTATTGGTATTTGGTAGAACCCGGTAGCCATATCTAAGCTTGAGAAAAACATACTACCAACCAATCTATCGATCTGATCAGCTATTAAGGGCAGCGGGACTTGCAAAAGGAGAACTACTTGGCCGTATGTCATTGGCAGCCAGCAATTCCTGTATTTTGCCTCTAACTAGCAACTTTTCTTCAACACTTAGTCTATACGGACGTCCCATTACGGTTTTGTTGGGGTCAATAAGACGGATTTCTAATTCACCTGTGTTAACGCGGCTGTTTGGTATTTCATTTATGAATTTCAATGCATATGATTTTAATATTTCCGCAAGTTCTGCTTTATCAGTTTGACTCAAGTTACTATCCTTATTTATAGAATCCATAAAATTCTCTTAAACAATACTTGACAGTGTATTGACGGCTTTCATCTTATGCAGAACAAACTCTTTGGCATTTATCGTCACACAAAAACCTTGGCCAATGAGCACATCATACTTTAAGTATTCGTCCATGACTATATGAAACAGAATTTCCAGAGAAAAATCACAAATCTTTACTGTAGCTAGAATTTGCATTGTGCATGTCACCGAGCCTTTACCTATGCCACTTATAAGTACGGTATTGTTAAATCTTTTTCCCATAAACTTATCTGCTAATTTCTCTTTCATTAGTGAACACTCGGGACCTGAATCGAAAAAATACGGAGCCGGCTCACCCAATTGGTACAATGTTCCTTTTGGATCGACGACATCACACATATCCACTCGCTTCTCGAACGTATTAGCCTTATTCGACGATGTAGTGCTCACCGAACACCTTGTTGCAATATGGCCCAGCTGGCCGCACTTGTAGCGTCAAGGTTGACACGTCCCTTTTGCTGTAGAATTGTGAGTTGAGTTGTTTTTTTGGGCGCATTACTCTCTCCAGATTTTCTGCTTCGGCACTCTGCAATCTTGTAGCCAGGTTTTCCACAAAGTGACATTTCACTTGCGAAGAGAATTTTTGCTTCTTCCTTTCCAAGCCAGTCGTGTAGTCTGGCGATTTTCGCTCATCGCGTTTACCATATGCAAAAGCACGCAGTTGTTGTTCCATTTCGCTCCGTGTCTTGATATTTGTTGTGAATAACAAACGTTGCAGACGGTCGTCTACTTGCGCAGCATGTAACAGCACAACAGATACCGCAATTTCTTCAACATTCATTTTTTTTCCACTTCGCAAGCAATGCCGTTACTTGTCTGCTCGCATATACAGACAAGCACTCATTTGCTCTAGGGCCACTGCTGAACATATTTAACAAAATGGCTGCCGGCGTCTCTGCTGCGTCGTATCGCTGGATGAATAATTCTCGGAATTCTGACCACTTTATACCGCTATAGCAGATCTGCGATAACCACTGCGAAGCTCCTCCTTCCAAAGAGTTACTGAGGGCCATTACCAGAGCGCTACCTTCCAACATGTTTTCTTCCATAATTATGTCGACAGTTTTACACCACGCAGCGGCATCTGCGTTTGCATTGTCGGGGCCAGTGCTGCCAAAACAGATTTTTTCCCGTCAAATCTGGCTTTTTTCAAAGACCAAAAAGCGGGACAAATTTGTAAATAGCGGGGAAGCGGGAATTCTGTCGTTTTTTACAAAGTTTTTGGTTTTTTTACGCTTTTTTTTTAAGTTGCCACTGTTTGCATAAAAATGTGGCAAGCGCATTATTATTTGTAATCGATATTTGCCCAAAGTCACCACTAGATTAAGAAAACTATCATCTCTATGCAAAAAGTGCGCGTAAGTGGAATAATTTTTACGCAATGCCAAAAGAATATAAGCAAAAGTGCCGAGATGCTTGGCTAAAAAGCGAAGAATTCATGGCTTGGATTCGCAAAAGATAATACTGACGAACATAAAGTTTACTGCAGCTACTGCAAAGTAACAATTACAGCCAAAATAAGTGATTTGCGAGCTCATGCAAAAACAAAAAAGCACACAAGTACAATGAGTGGATACACACAACAAAACTAAATAGACTTTGCCACTTTACCTGTCCAAACTATGGAGCAGGAAGCTGCGCTCTGTCTTTTCATCGCTGAACATACAGCAATGGCACAAATTGATCATTTGGGCCGTTTGTGCAGTAAATATTTTGAAGGTGGATCTGCAGGGCGATTAATGCTTACCGAACAAAATACACTAGCATCATTAAAATGTTCTGGCGCGACATTTTCTGAGGACTTGTGCAGCGATATCGGAGACTCAAAATTTAGTCTCTTACCTGACGAATCAACAGATATCAGTGTCACAAAACTTCTAGGTATTCGTTTATATTAATATTTGGTTTTGTTATTTTATATTTTTATGTAATTTGTATGTACAAATATGTACTTAGGTGTGGTCATTAATTATTATTCCGTCCAGCGTCGTATATTCGTCTCCGCATTTTTAACTCTGGTATCATTAGAATCGGGGAAGTGCAACATGCATTGTCGAAGGCGTTAAAATGCATTGTTCCTTTAAGCTAGACATAAAAAAGCTTATTGGTATTGGGACAGATAACGCAAACGTTGGTTGGAAGAAATAAAAGTGTCTACACGGAATTAAAAAGGAAGCACCAGCACTAATTTTAATAAAATGTGTGTGCCATTCTGTGCAGTTAGTTTACATGTGTAAGCAAAAATGAGAACTTGGAATTTTTAATTTTAATTAATTTATGAAACGTTCAATTGGTTTTCAAAAAGTTCGTCTCGGCAAATTGAGTATAAAAAAATTTATAGCTGTTCCATGAAAATGAAAATCTCAAAGTGTCACACTTACCAGCTTGAGCAGGCGATGCGGATTCAGAGCCATTATGCACGCCACTTTCACAAACAACTCCACTGGACTGGATCTCGAGCAAAAATTATGCTTGGTTTGGCTCTTACGCTAAGCGTTATGAAAAAACGCTACTCAAAGGAACCCATCGGACCCTTTGAAGTGGAATTGGAGTCATCAGAGCATCACGGAGGTGCTCTAACTAAGCACGCTGGGCATCAGCAAATCGTGGTTGAGCGTCCTCCTTTGCGCTGTCGAGTGCTGCTCAGTGCCATAGGTGCCACCAGTTCTGGTTCACACCAAGAATTACTGTCGCAGGCCATATAAGTGTGTAAAAATGTGCAGGAGCCCACCAGTCACCAGCAGCCGTGGGTTTGGAAGCCCCCTACCGAGCCAGCAAATGCGCCAATTGTTTGGAGAACATGCTGCCAGTTACCGCGGATGCAAGCTTTGCATTTGTAGGGCATGCTAAGCTCCGCGAATCTTCAGGCTGTACTTCTGACCCATAATTTGTTTACCGAAAGGACAGCTGGAAATCCCTCGGTTCCTGCACCATTTATAATCATCGCGCGGGACCGCAACGTAACCCGTGTGGAAGCACGTCGGCAGTTTTCGCTGCAACCGCGGCGCGCACCAGTACGATTAGCATCCCCTCAGCGTGCACCACAGCGTTCTGAGTCTGAAAGCCGTTCCTGCCGCATCCTATGCATCGGTGGTTAGGCAGTCATCAGCAACAGCGACTACCCTAGCCAGTCCAAGGCAAGCTCTGCTTCAGAAGCGGACAGCCATGCAGCGTTATCCAGCTCGAGCTGAACGCGTTGCGTATTCAGTGCCCTGATAACCCCAGGTTTGCATCTAGAAGTCGGAGCCGTAGCAGCCGCCAATGCAGCAAAGCTCTGCCTGGACTATTAATACTCTGATGTGTCAGAAGCTGGACAAGCTAACTGACATTATTACCCAGAACGTTCCTGAACAATTTTGCTGCGAGAGCACCAAACTTGTGACCATTCATCTTGAAAATAAGATTGACAAACTAGTTGACGCCATCAAGGATGATGATGCTATCAATCCAATCAATCCGAAATCAAAATCTCAATATCCGATCTGCTCCATATGCGTGCTGGCCGAACATTAACCACCATTGTGATTATTTTTGTGTATCGTGCCAATTTGAGCCAAGAGCATTCAGTAGAATTGCGGGCGCCAAATAATCTGTAGTGAAAATGTTTATAAATATTATACTTAATAAACTTTTCATGAAGCGTACACGCATCCCAGTAGGCTGGATTAAATTTCTGGGTCCTGGAGATGCGCCTAGCATAAATCACTGTTCGTACTGGATCTCAGTAAGAGAAACATAAAAACCCTCAGCCTTGCACACAACGCATTGGCAAGATAAAACTGGAGAGTGTGGCAGCTAAACTGAGTGGGCCTATCGGGACCCAGTGTGCCGGGTTGGCAATGAAGTCAAGGCGACCGTTATTAAACAGCTTATACGCCCATCCGCAATACGCACTCCCAGTTTGGGGGTGCGCTGACATCTGATGACGCAGCTACAACGAGTCTCCAAAGCCCAAAATGATTATTAGAAGAGCACTCAAAGCAGAACGAGGGGGGGGGGGGGGGGGGGGGAAAAGGGGTGGCAGAATGACGCCATACACCCACAACCTGCACACGATCAACGAGGTGGACTTGAAACGGCAAGGGGGTGCTTGGCCAACGCACCAGCTTTCTGCCATTGCGAATCCGGAAGCGCGTAAGCTGGTACTGCAGCCGTATGAGCCGCAGCGCGTCTGTAGAGGCCTCAAGGTCTGCAACAGTTGCAGCAATATGATCCGCCTGTTGCAGCCGCGCAAACTTTGAATCGACAACAGAGACATTCAGATCCGGTCATCCCCGAAGACATGTTTCCCACGCTGGTCCGGCTTGAAGAAGAGGAGCTGAAAACAAAAAGAAAACGCGAATCAGACGCCAAAAAAAGAGGAACATACAGCAGCAAAAATATCGACAATCCGTATCCCGAAATAATTACATAATTGCTTACAATTGTGATCCGCAACGTTATCTCAGCGGCTAAACCCCTGGGAAAGAGTGGTGGCGCTTATATTCTGGCCAGCCACTATCAATCCAGAGGATAACTCTTCCGGATTATGAGGGTACCCAGTTCCAGCGACGCAACAACCAGCCAACACCAGTGTAGCAGCCAACACAAAATCGCACAAATATCGATCGGCCGTCAACACTACAGCGTGGCCAAATAGCATCTGAGCACAACACACGCAACACGGACGTGGTTCGTCAATCCATGCAGCAAGAGGCACTACTTGACCACGGACTAGCGCAAGTCCAACGGCGCCTCGAACGCGTGGTCGACGAAGACGACGATGTCCAAATTGTGGAGATTATCGACGATGATGTCCAAATTGTGGATGTTGACGACGCTGGCGGCAACTGCGAACGCAATTCGCACACGGCTGCAGTCACTGGCACTCTGGTAGGTAGGCGTCGCTTACTGGGATGCCGCAATCCGTTCGCCACAGCAAGTCCTACGCTGTTGTCCTGGACACAGTCGGCAATCCTGGTGAGTTTAAAAATGTTATTAATATGTACACACTTATCTATTTCACAGAGTAATTTAAATCCATTCAATACTCACCTGAAACGAGGGAAACTCGATTGCGGCACCAGGCGACACCCCTAGTGGCTCCTTCGATGCGTCTCCATGGGGGTTTCCATGTCATCCGGCCTCCCGAAGTATTCCATCGCCGAGCGTCACCACTGCTCCTTGCAGTGCCAAAGTGCGAAATTTGGAAATGTTTGCACAGTCCACACCGCACAACGAAATCACGCGCAAAAATGGTTTGCGGCACTGCTTAGCCATCAGCTTCCGTCCCCGCACACATCTGGTCGAATCCTGGGCCGCGGCGAAGATCCAATCCTCTCTGCAACATTTTGGATGTGTTGGCCAAGGTCACAAACAAAAAGCGCCATCCTAAAGGCTGCTACAGATCCGGCATCGCGAAGCACCTGAAAGTATGCAACGGAAGTCAACAAACGGCGTTTTGCTTTGGAGCTTCGCATTTACGCGAAGTAACTAAAAGTATGCAACAGTTTCTGATGACAACAAATGCTGCCAGAAGAAATATAAAAACGCAAAATACTTACCTGAATCGCATGAGAATGCGATTTTAACACGTCCCGTCACTCCTGGAAACTTATCCCGAAGCTTCATCGCCGATAAACCTTTTGGTTTCCGTCCTTCTGATGCACTTCCACGGCGACTGCCCCCTCAACGCTTTGCATGGCAAACCACAAATTTGCACATGTTTTTGCTGCACTTGTTTTTCCTGCAATCGGCGAAAGAATGGTTCGGCTGAATCGCAAGGACATCCACATCCATCGCCGCATCCATCCGATGTCATCATTTGTCCAGCGACGAAAATTCCATCAACTCCAAATCGCACTGCAACCGGCGCCGTGCTTTGTTTACGTTTTGCGAGATGACCCTAAAAGAAGGCACTGATACCGTTGTCCGCGATGCGTCCAATGTCTGCCAATGTACCTGAAAAGAAAGAGAAAATAGATTAATATAGTTATTATAGTTAATATTTGTTAATACTTACTTCTGAGTTACCATGCTGTATTGTACTTACCAGCTGTTTGTTACATGTATGTTAAATCTGTGAGTGTCAAAATGAGGGCTGCCAGACTGTTCGACTAGTTACATGTACGCTTAAGTTTCGTTCAGTTATGTTAATGTTCAGTTAACAGCCCGCTATTTTTAAATCACTTTATTGTTGTTATGTTGCCTTAAATGTAAGTTGCCTGGCCCTAGGTAATAAGGAAAAGCTGAAATAAATTGTAAGTTGCGCAGTTGTTGTTGGCGGGCGATGTACGCGCTGGGGGCGTGCACTTGCAT